>JAVTVY010025680.1:0-11457 GCA_036873755.1 Hanleya hanleyi
CATTCCATAAATGTAACTTTTTAAACGTTTTCCCTATTTTTTTTTTTTTTTTAATTGAAATATTTTTTCCATATTATTTCATTTTCATTTCATTTTTTTTTAATTTCATTTCCGTTTCCTTTTCGTTTCATTTGGATTTCGTTTTTATTTTCATTTCACTTTCATTTCATTTTGTTATATTTTTTTTTACTTACCGGTAAATTAAAAAAAATACATTATTTCATTTTTTTTTAAATTTCATTTCCTTTTCATTTCATTTCATTTCATTTTGATTTTGATTTTGTTTTCATTTCACTTTCATTTCATTTTGATTTTGTTTTCGTTTCACTTTCATTTCATTTTGTTATCACAAGGAAAACAAATATATAAGGTGGCAGCGCCCGGCACTGCCAGTTTTTTTTTTTTTTTTTCCTCTCTCAAAACGAAAACAAATTCTTCTGTGGCCGAGAACTGCCAGCCGAGAGCTGCCAGCCGAGAGCTGCCAAGTCATATTACTGGCTAATGTGTATCACGTGTGTGTTCATAGTGCCGTACCCTTAGAATTTCTCTCACAATGCGAAAGTGAAGATGCCAATTGCCAATCTCCCCCTCCCCCCTGTCTGCCCTCTCTCTCCCCGTCTCCCATAGGGGTAAATTCTCGATGTCACGGTGCCGACAAAAGTTCCATATGGCGGAAAACAATGCCGCAAGATATGAGATCATGTTGAGCGAGTAGATTCATTTATATGTCGAAAATTGGGTGTTTCATGGAATCTGACTGTTGGTTCGACGTTCATTGCCCCCGTTACCAACAATCAACAATATAAATAGCTAGGTACCGGTAGGTAGAATATATGGTACCAAGTACACTAAATTATACCAACAATAGCTCACTGTAAATATGGAATTTGTGCGTCATGGTTGCGGAATGGTATGGGAACCTAGAGCTAGCAAGGAGGGGTGTGACTAAAAAGCGTCCGGTAGCGTCCGGAAGCGCCCGGTACATCGTCTGGTACTTTTTACACCGCCCGGTACACCCTACAGTATTCCTTTTGTGTCCCATACAAAATTGTGTATGTCCCATCCAAATATCGACTGGTATTTGCCATTTTCTGATGTGCGCACCTTTAGTCTTGAATCATCCCGCCCATTTAGAACATCTAAAAATGTATAGAACATCTAGAAAGTATCGGATGGTGAAAAACGTACCGTAAAGAAAATACGAAGCTGCGCATCTGAAAACCCCTCGGCTCCGGGCGCCAGTCATTCATAATGTATTCAATTTGAAAAAAAAGGCTTCAGGAACACCAAGTAGTCAAGTGACAAATATACAGATTATGAAAAATTTTGCAATGAGAAAGGGCCTCTAAGGTTTCCGTCCAATCAGAGAACCGGTATTCATTCATTACATAAGAGTCGATGATGTATACTAAATTTTACATCGAGCATTTAAAAGTTATCAGAGATAGAGATCATAATGATTTCACATAAATTAAAGATGGCCGCTCATCCTTCCCACCACTCAGAGGAACTGATGTGGTTATTCATTGCAAGTCTCTTGATACATGGATGCTGTATACCAAGTTTCATATAGAACACTGAAATGGTACCAAAGACATACATCATTAAAGATTTTGCATAAATTAAACATGGCCACCAAGGTTCCGCCCAATCAGAAAAACGAGAACCGTCATTTATCGTAAGTTTATTGATGCATCGATGATGTTTACCAAATTTCACATCGAGTACTTGAACAGTATCAGAGATAGAGATCATTAATGATTTCGCATAAATTAAAGATGGCCGCCCATCCTTCCCGCCACTCAGAGGAACTGATGTGGTTATTCATTGAACGTCTCTTGATACATCGATGCTGTATACCAAGTTTAATATAGAACACTGAAATGGTATCAAAGATATACATCATTAAAGATTTTGCATAAATTAAAGATGGCCACCAAGGTTTCCGCCCAATCAGAAAGGCCAGAACTGTCATTTATCTTAAGTCTATTGATGCATCGATGATGTATACCAAATTTTACATCGAGTCCTTGAACGGTATCAGAGATGGAGATCATTAATGATTTCTCATAAATTAAAGATGGCCGCCCATCCTTCCCGCAACTCAGAGGAACTGATGTGGTTATACACTGCAGGTCTATTGATACATCGATGCTGTATACCAAGTTTCGTATAAAACACTTGAATGGTATCAGAGATATATATCATTAAAGATTTTGCATCAATTAAAAATGGCCGCCGAGGTTTCCACCGAATCAGGGAAACTGGTTTGGTCATTCTTTTGGAGTTTCTTGATGCATCGATGATCTAGACCAAATTTGCCACTGAACAGTGAAATGGTTTCGGAGATACATAAGATTAATGGTTTCGCATAAATTAAATATGGCCGCCAAAGTTTTCAACTAATCGGATCCAGATTCAATAGTGTTCTGGGTCATGAGCATATGGATGTACATTGCAAGTTTGGTGTGCCTAGGGTAAGTCGTTCTAAAGATATCTTGGTAACGAGAAAGCTGTGATGGTTTCGCATAAATTAAAGATGACCGCCAAAGTTTCCAACCAATCAGGTCCAGATTCAATAGGGTTCTGGGTCACGAGCATATGGATGTACACTGCAAGTTTGGTGTGCCCAGGTTAAGTCATTCTAAAGATATCTTGGTAACGAGAAAGGTGTGACGGACAGACGGACGTATGGACGTACATGACGACGAAAATACCCTTCGGCCAAATTTTGGCCGAGGGGTAAAAATATCAAATTTACAGTACCGGGCGGTGAATGAAGTACCGGACGATATAAGAAAAAAAATGATTCGGAGAATACTGGCAGATTTAAGCTCAAATTTACAGGAAAAGATCAATGAAGTCTGTTAACGATCATCTAGAAAGCGGTGCCAAAGAAATGACAACATGACAACAGTCAGTAGTACCGGGGAAGCCGACCAGGAAAATGGGCGGGATGATTCCAGACCAGAAGGTCATGCGATTAAATGCGCGCAAATCAGAAAACGGCAAATATCAGTCGATATTTACATGGGACATACACAATTTTGTATGGGACACAAAAGGAGTATTGTACGGTGTACCGGGCGGTATAAAAAGTACCGGGCGGTGTCCCGGGCGCTACCGGACGCTTCCGGACGCTTCCGGACGCTACCGGACGCTTTTTAGTCACACCCCTTCTGGGTAGCTCTAGGTTCCCATACTATTCTGCAAACATGACGTACAAATTCCATATTTACAGTGAGCTATTGTTGGTATAATTTAGTGTACTTGGTACAATATACCTACCTGTACCTAGCTATTTATATTGTTGATTGTTGGTAACGGGGGCAATGAACGTCGAACCAACAGTCAGATTCCATGAAACATCCAATTTCCGACATATAAATGAATCTACTCGCTCAACATGACCTCATATCCTGCGGCATTGTTTTCCGCCATATGGAACTTTTGTCGGCACCTCGTGACATCGAGAATTTACCCCTATGGGAAGCGAGGGGAGAGAGGACAGACATGGGGGGGGGGCGGGCGGTTGGCAATTGGCAAGTGCTACCGTCGTACAGGTTCATCTTCACTTTCGCATTGTGAGAGAACTACTAAGGGTACGGCAATATGAACACACACGTGATACACATTAGCCAATAGTATGACTTGGCAGCTCTCGGCTGGCAGCGCTCGGCTGGCAGTTCTCGGCCACAGGAGAATTTGTTTTCGTTTTGAGAGAGGAAAAAAAAAAAAAAAAAAAAACTGGCAGTGCCGGGCGCTGCCACCTTATATATTTTTTTCCCTTGTGATAACAAAATGAAATGAAAGTGAAATGAAAACAAAATCAAAATGAAATGAAAGTGAAATGAAAACAAAATCAAAATGAAATGAAAGTGAAATGAAAACAAAATCAAAATCAAAATCAAAATCAAATGAAATGAAAAGGAAATGAAATTTAAAAAAAAATGAAATAATGTTTTTTTTTAATTTACCGGTAAGTAAAAAAAAATATAACAAAATGAAATGAAAGTGAAATGAAAATGAAAACGAAATCCAAATGAAACGAAAAGGAAACGGAAATGAAATTAAAAAAAAATGAAATGAAAATGAAATAATATGGAAAAAATATTTCAATTAAAAAAAAAAAAAAATAGAGAAAATGTTTACATTTATGGAATGGCAGCTGTCGGCCACCATACTTTTGTTACTGCCAGACTGGGATCCCATGTATCTATCTGTACATGCAGGACAGCCCCAGTCGATTATCCGAGTGGATCTCAATGGAATACCATGCTAATATTACAAGGATCCTTTTCAAGAACAATTAATATTCATACCTGTGTCATATGTACCCACCAAAGACTCGACACATTTTTATTGGCGATCAAAATACAATTACATGTATGGATATTCTTGTACATTTTTGTGATCTTTGATAAGCAAAAATAATTCTCTTGAACACCTTGTATATCTTATGTGGACATATGTAATATGTAATACTTTATTGAAGCTGAGTGAGGAATGGGAGACTAGCTTACACGAGACAAATTACCCAATCACATACTTTGATTGCCCCTTCCTGTTTGCCGATTCTGACCCAGTCATCAAAATCAGCCGACAGAACTATAGAACTTTGGTTTATCTTCTGGTCCTCATATTGTGCAAGCCTCCCATTGTCTCATGATAAATTCTGCTTTAATACCTTAATCTAAACCACGTACACTGATGTATATATGCTTGAAAGCATTTTACATATTCTAAGGAAAATGTCAAGAGACAACTTGTACGGTACATTAAATGTTCACTGTACCACCAATAGTAGAAATGATATGATATATAGCATATTTGCCCACCACTGAGCAATTTTTAATATGAAATGTTTTTTTGAGAGAGAAGAATGAATTGGTCGTGAGCAGGCCAATTCCAACCCAGCCACAATGATGAACCGTACTGATCTATTAAATCCGTGGATTGTCCATGTCCATACCTTCTATCTCTGTGTTACAATGTGTACAACTGGCTTTATAAAGAAGAAATGATCATGTATGGTGTATATTGCCGACTACGGACTGATTGTGAATACGAAATCATTTTAGAGAGAGAAAGAATTAGTCTTAAGGGGCTATTAAATGTGTCAATACTACAGCGGAACATAATCATTTACATTCGTGATTGGTCCCTGCTCTGTGTCTACATGTGCCATCTCAGCTAGATGATAATATAATGATGTACCTGGCTAATTTGTGAGGCCTTCACCATCATGTGGCACCTGCCCACCTGAACGATGTTATGTCTGTTACGAAATCTCATCTCCCTCTTACGTATACCTGCCTGATTACAATCTGCGTAGAGGACAATACATGTATTCATGGTAGGGTCATGTGATCATCGATCATCCATGAGCACATCTAAATAAACGGTAAGAAAACTGGACCAACGCCCTGCTGGATCATATATATACAGGAACTCATTCACATAGTACTCAAACACAGACAGACAGACAGACAGACAGATAACGGTAAGAATACTGGACCAACGCCCTGCTGGATCATATATATACAGGAACTCATTCACATAGTACTCAAACACAGACAGACAGACAGACAGACAGATAACGGTAAGAAAACTGGACCAACGCCCTGCTGGATCATATATATACAGGAACTCATTCACATAGTACTCAAACACAGACAGACAGACAGACAGACAGATAACGGTAAGAAAACTGGACCAACGCCCTGCTGGATCATATATATACAGGAACTCGTTCACATAGTACTCAAACACAGACAGACAGACAGACAGACAGATAACGGTAAGAATACTGGACCAACGCCCTGCTGGATCATATATATACAGGAACTCATTCACATAGTACTCAAACACAGACAGACAGACAGACAGATAAAGTATAATGTGATGAATGTTACTTCATTAAACCTGGAGCGATCCAGATATCATGTGGTATGGAAAACAAAACTCGTGTGTGGTAATTTGTTGGACTGCATGGAAACTTTAATTTTTTTGATCAGTTTCGATCCTAGTTGGATCTCATCAAAGACTGCAAAATTTGGGTTTGTTTAGCTGTCCGCCAGTAAATCATGTATTTCGGCCTGTAGTTGTTGGCCAGTAGTTGGCCGATGGAAGGCCGGGACATTTCAGCCGGTACATGTAACTATAATATAGTCAGCCGGTAACGATAGCTGTGGAGCCAACCGGACTATGTATACCATACTATCTATGTTCTTCTAATTTTCGTACAGCATTTTTAGACTTTGAAGCACAGAAAACCATCTTTATGTCGACTGAGGCATGGATGTTATTTATCCCAAGAACTGAAAAGATATATAGCTAATGACATTTGTAGAATGTTAGCAGAATTTCTCTCCACAGATTCTTATAGTGGAGTATTGCCATCTGAATAATTATCCAACATCAGATTGATCCATTACATACGATTCATTATTTTATTGTCCCCCGCCGCAACATGGCCGGGGACTTCTAAATGGATCTCGCTTCTTCTTGTCCGTGGATGTCTGTTCAGATTCCTCACGAGCGATAACTTCCATATGCTTTGTCGGATTCCTCCAATCAATGCCTCCGATATTTGGCATATGCATTTCCTGCGACAAGACGTCTGTTGGTATTGCGCTTCAGCAAGATCCGCCAGAAGGTGGCGCCACTGGGTCATGTTGATTTTAGAGCGTGATCAAATTGATATTAAAGATTGACTCGCTTCAACCACAAATTTAATTAGAGGAAATTTTAATTGGTACAATGTACATGTATTTTAAACCTTGATAAACCAGAAACCTGTCCAAACTGACGCTATAATCTGGTCCCAAGCATGGTCGCTTCCACACAAGATTTCCACCTTGAACATATATTAATGGGGATCAATCCACAAGGGAACAATTTAAGATATTAATAGAGGGGATCAATCACAGAGGTGATTTAGATATTAATGAAGGATCCAATCTGAGGTGATTAGAATATTAATAGGGGATACCCAATCTAAGGGTATGATTGAATATTGTGGGATCAGTCTGGGGTGATTGAATATTGTGGGGATCAATCTGAGGGTGATTGAATATTAATGGGAGCTTTGTAATCAGGAGGTGATTGAATATTAATGGGGATATAAATCTGAGGTGATTGAATGTTATTGGGGATCGTCTTGGGTGATTGAATATTATTGGGGGATCAATCTGGGGGTGATTTCTCTGTAGTTATATACCCATATTGGCACTACATTGTGACAATTTCTCTATCAGAGAGGATCATGGGAATTATGTATTGCTATCTTCATACATGTATGTTAGTCCATCTGGCTTGTAAGTTGTATGATAAGCTTTGTATTGACATTTAATGATTATCTGTCTGGCTTGTATATATTGTTTCTCAGGTATTCTCCATTCCTAACTGTCCAGACATGCAAGTGATTCTTTAATTAGGGATGATCGAGTTGCCTTTGATTGATTAATTATGGTGGAATAATGAAAACATTGGTCGATTGTTGTCTTGAGCTAAAGTTGAACTCACATGGTCACACTAATTACGATTCCTTAAATTCTGAGAGACCTACAGGCAACTTATTAAACACTGGTCAGAGGTTTACAATCCACACCAATTATCTTAATGGAATTGGCTTAATTACGTTTATATCAACTCTTTAAAAAAAGTTGAGTGAAATTTCACTCAAGTAAGAGTGGAAATTCATCCCACTCAATACTTGAGTGAGATTTTCACTCAACTTGAGTTACTTTTCACACAACTTGAGTTACTTTTCACTCAACTTGAGTTACTTTTCACTCAACTTGAGTTAAATGCTCTCAACTTGAGCGACATTCACTAAAGCATAAGAGAGGAAATACATTCCACTCAAGTTGAGTGAACTTGAGTGGTTTTAACTCCAGTTGAGTGAAAAGTAGTTCTCAAGTTGATTGAAAATAACTCAAGTTTGAGTGAACAGGTACATTTCACTCAAGTTTTTTTAGAGAGAAGCTGTTGAACTCAGGCATTAGTAAGATTGTTATTGTCTTATTGTTCATTGAGTTGTATATCCGTGAACATTTTCCCTTTACGCACATCAAATGTTGTTTTTTTCTCAACTGTTTTAGAATACATTTTTGTACATTATCGCTATAAGAGACTATGTATGCAGGATTCCTACAGCTTGTGCAAGTACAGTGATTATAGTGAGTAGTGTGTGAATAGGCTTCAACATCTGACTTTCAACAATTATTCATTCATATCATGATGGTGAAGAAGTGAGGAAGGGGTACCTACTTGTGACTACCAGTTGTATTTAATATTCATTGTGACAGTGTTGATGTTCAAGTGATCTGTTAATATATTCATTACTGGATTGATAACTCCATCCTTAATTGTTCACCTGTGTTAATGCAGGTAAAATACTCCAGGATAATTCAGGAGGTGCAATCAAATTTATTAGAATGAAAAGTATGAGGCAAAATCTGGGGGTGATTGAATGTTGACAGGGAGATCAATCTCAGGGTGGTTGAATGTTAATAGGGGCATCAATCGGGTGGTGATTGAATGTTGATAGAGAGATCAATCTGGTGGTGATTGAATGTTAATAGGGGGATCAATATGGGGGTGATTGATTATTAATAGGGGGATCTTTCTGGGGGTTATTGAATATTAATGGGGGATCAATCTTGGGGTGATTGAATATTGATGGGGGATCAATCTGGGGTGATTGAATATTAATGGGGGATCAATCTGGGGGTGATTGAGTATTGGTGGGGGGATCAATCTGGGGGTGATTGAATATTAATGGGGGAATCAATCTGGGATGATTGAATTTTAATGTTGATAGGGAGATCAATCTGGGGGTGATTGAATATTAATGGGAGGATCAATCTGGGGATGATTGAATATTAATGGGAGGATCAATCTGGGGGTGATTGAATATTAATGGAAGGATCAATCTGGGGGTGATTGAATATTAATGAGGGGATCAATCTGGGGGTGATTGAATATTAATAGTGTGAAGGAATTATTATTGCCTTCATATTAATAGTGTGAAGGAATTATTAGTGCCTTCACCAATAATATTGTTGATCCATTTCTGATATTAATTAACAGAGACCTGTCCACTGGACAGGCAAATTCAAATTTAACATGGGAGACTAGAAGAAATACAGGGGAAGTATGCTGTCCAAATGTAGCAATATGGGATATTTGGACAGGTGGATCCAAACACCCTGCTTTAGTGTGGCTGAGAAGTCAAGCTTCACTGAGTTATTAGAAATGCCAGGTGCTTATTTTCAGGCTTGTCTCAGTATGAGATACATATACTGTTAGGTACTGGTACTGTAATATTAGGTGGTGATTTGCCTGAGGGTAGAGATATTGTGGCTGCCGCCTGTCTTCTCAGTGTGAAAGGAATCTATCCATGCTTGAATGATTATAGATAACAAGAACAAGGTGTAAACTGGTGACTTTGCACCTTAGCTGGTAACTGGAGATGGTGATTTTATCTTGGAATTTTGCTCAATTTCCACAACAAATGTTCTGAAAGATGACTGTACTGTCGCAGTCGGTTTTCATGTAAGTTGATTGTCATGCAGTAGGGATGTTTTTGACTGTTTGTACATAAATTTACATAATTTCGGATGATTTAGTAGAGCTAGCAATTGGTGTCCATGCAGTTCTGTTATCGTCCACTGTGGCTGGGCAGATCAAGGTTTACATGTATATACTATATTTGTATTGAAATGGGCTACTGACAGGCCTGATCAGTGTCCAGGATAATAGGAACTGGGGGTGCTCTCGTGTTCTGGCATCAGGCATGTGTACGTGTAGGTGCTGTCAAGATATGACTGAATCTTACTCACTCACTCACTCACTGTATTGAACAGAAGATCGTTAGAGATAAAGTACCGTACTGCAGTATGGTAAAGGAAGGTACGCATCCTGAAGAATGAGAAGTGATTAATTTTGACTCAATATTACTATGTTATTAACCAAGTGTTTCCATATTGACCTGTGTATAGGTCCGAGGTCTGCCGTATTGGCACGAGGTCACAGGCCGAGGACCAATACGGATGATCGAGGACCTATAACCAGGCCAATATGAAAACACTTGGTTAATGACATTTTTATTAAATAACTCACCAACATTCTTTTTTTTCATCGGTTATAATACATGTATCAAGGAATATTTTAGTGCAGCGACTCCCCCCAAATCAGGATATATACATGTATTTCTTCCTTGACAGTAGACTTATTTCCCACGATTAATGTGATTTCGATGTATACATGTACCACTATAATCAGAAAGTGGATCCCCTGTACAGTAACGCTATGATCGACGGTGATAATCGGGACGGTGAATAATAGGCCAATCATCTTCAACCTGGGAGGGGTTCTTCAACGTAGAAAACGGGAGTCGAAAAGATAGAAGCAGATGAAATTCTAATCGTAGAGTATATATCAAGAAAGTAATATACTAATTTTATTTGATGAGAATGGTGAGGCAAAATACAACCTTGAAATATACTGAATCGATCTATTGATCCACCTATTCATACCCAAGTTTTCAACTTCTTCGTCCAGGTGTTTCGTTCACATCTAATTACTATCGTTACCATCCACACGTTATTAGCTCTTCTAGTTGCAAATATGGCATCATCTTCTGTCATAAAATATCACTGTAGTCATAGCTTCGTTCATCAGTGCACTGTTGTAAGTGCATGTCGGATCACTGTTTTGTCATCTGCTTGTGCTTGGCAAGTCGATGTCAGGCTCGCGTCACTACAGTTTATTTTAGTATGATTCGACTTCAACGTTTGTGTACCGATACGTATAGATCTATTGAAACTTATCACAGAAGATACTGAATATCCGTTCAAAGTATGAGAAATCCTACATTGACATCATTCAGAGAAGATCACGAATCGAGGCCCATTCATCGTCAACTTTGCCATGTTGAAAGTCCTATTGGTCCGGGCCATATTGGCCCTGTTTTCACGTATTGGACCTGCTTTTCTGTATTGGCCCGCCTTCCTCATATTGGCCTGATTTGGTGGCCATATGATGCAGACCGATTTCCTTGTATTGTGTTCATATCATAGATAGTTATTTAATAATTTGGTTTATTGTTCAAACCATCATCAGAAGTAAAGTAACAGAGGAGTACAATACTTTATATACAGATCAAGTGTCAAACTAATGGGTGCTAAATAAACCAATGATATAGAAGTCTAGAAAGTGTCAAGTATTGACAAGTACAGTGTGTGTTTTAGCAGATGACAGTGCAGCAGTCAGTGTTGGAGAATAGGCATAACACATCTACCCTATTTCTTCCAATTTTTCGAACAGCATTTTTAGTCTTAGAAGCAGGAAAAAAATCCATCTTAGTGTCGTTACTGAGGCTAAATACTTTGGCATGGATATGTTATTTATCCAAAGAATTGCAAAGATAGATAGTCTGATTTGTAGAGA
>JAVTVY010025681.1:0-116497 GCA_036873755.1 Hanleya hanleyi
AGGATAAACATTGACCCTATACCCCAGTATGGGTCTATATGGGGCTCGGTGACTTTTTTCAAAAATTTCACCGATTCGCACGGGGACACTTCCTATCATGTTCTAAATGACGAGACGAGTAAAACGAGACCCCACAACCCTACCGCAAATGTATAGAAGTACGTTTCCCAGGGGGACAAACATCGATCCTATACCCTCAGTATGGGATTATATAAGGCTATATCGTACTTTTTCAAAAATTTCACTGATTCGCACGGGGACACTTCCTATCATGTTCTAAATGACGAGACGAGTAAAACGAGACCCCACAACCCTACCGCAAATGTATAGAAGTACGTTTCGCAGGATGGCCCTATACCTCCCATACCCCCATATAGGCATTTTCCCGTAATTTAGGATAAAGTCCGTATTCCGTATTTTTTCAGGAAAATTTTTACATACACCCACCCTGGAACTAGGGGAAGATAACTCTGTTGATAGACAAGCCCCGTTAAGCCCGGCGACCTATATACCCTCATACCCCATATAGGCATTTTCCCAGGTTTTTCGATAAAGTCCGTGTTCCGTATTTTTTTTCAGGAAAAATTTTACATGCAGCCACCCAGCCATCAAATACCCTTCACCTAGGCTTCACGTTGATACCTCACTCGACCCCATTCGACCATTAGGGCTCCCCTAGATGCCAAAACGTCTATTTTCATACCCTTGGGCCACCGCGCATGCGCAGAATGACCCTAATTCAACCCCACACCCAGTCCATCAGATGCCCCTTCATGAATGCTTCACTTTGATACCTCACTCGATCCCATTGGACCATTAGGGGCTCCCTAGCTCCAAAAAGGCTATTTTCATGCCCTTGGGCCACCGCGCATGCGCAGAAGGCCGATATGTCAACCCCACACCCAGTCCATCAGATGCCCCTTCACGAATGCTTCACTTTGATACCTCACTCGACCCCATTGGACCATTAGGGGCTCCCCTAGCTCCAAAACGTCTATTTCCATACCCTTGGGTCACCGCGCATGCGCAGAATGCCGATATTTCAACCCCACGCCCAGTCCATCAGATGCCCCTTCACGAATGCTTCACTTTGATACCTCATACGACTCCATTGGCCCATTAGGGACTCCCCTAGCTCCAAAACCGCTATTTCCATACCCTTGGGCCACCGCGCATGCGCAGAATGCCGATATTTCAACCCCACACCCAGCCCATCAGATGCCCCTTCACGAATGCTTCACATCGATACCTCACTCGACCCCACTAGACCAGTAGTCAATCTCCTAGCTCCAAAAAGGCTATTTTCATACCCTTGGGCCTCCGCGCATGCGCAGAATGCCGATAGTTCAACCCCGCGCCCAGCCCATCAGATGCCCCTTCACCTAACCTTCAATTTGATACCTCACTCGACCCCATCGGTCAACTAGGGGCTCCCATAGCTCCAAAAAGGCTATTTTCATACCCTTCGCCCGCCGCGCATGCGCAGAAGGCCGATATGTCAACCCCACACCCAACCCATTAGATGCCCCTTCACCTAAGCTTCACTTTGATACCTCACTCGACCCCATCGGACCATTTTATCTAGGGACTACTTTTCTCCGCGGAAGCTTTTTCCCGAGACCGAATCACCGCCAAAACCGCGGCCAAACCGCATCACCGCGCATGAATACATTTTTTTTTTTTTTTTTTGCCGGAACTTTTTTTTTTTTTGGTCAATGCACACCCCCCCAATAACCCCCCAATGCCCGAGTTGTCTCCCTTGCATCCATAGTGTAGAGATGGCGCCACACCCTCAATTGTGACGTCATTTTTACATCCGGGGGAAAGTTGGCTTTAGTTGCTCAACATTCACTACTTGCCTCCTCGATCGTATTCGATCGACTGTATCTAGTCATTCCATGGTTAAGGCCTTTGTACTGGCATCCATTTAGGCATTCATAATATGATAAAATATAACAAAGATACATGTTCGAGGTCCCGGCATGTTTTGGGCAATATTGAAACATATTTCCAAGAAATGCTTCGCCCATGTCGAAGAGATATAAGAAAACAACAGATTTTCATAAATATTAGTTAACCAAATTATTTAGAATTTACAGTATAATGGAACATATTTTGTAAATGTATGTGTTTGAATTCTCCAAAATACCGTACATGTATTTTGGGGTTGAATATTCATTACACTGGCCAGACATGTCTGATAGTCATGTGACCAACACTGTAGTCCAATTATAGGAAACATGTCTTTTGGAATGTAAAAGAGTGACTGGTTGCCTCTGACAAACGGGACTTCCACAGGTCACCTGCATGTACAAGCCCAATGCCTTGGTTTTTACAGTGTTTTCCAGTTCTTTCCTTCAGCTTTGGAAGAATATTTGCATATGAAGCTGGGTATGCTCTAACCTGGCAGGACCTTGCAACCCTGTCTGTGATTGAACATTGGAACTGTCTCCAACATAACTACCATGGGCACAAAGGCTGGACAATTCTATTTGAACATTTTAGGTGTTTTAACCATCAAGAGTGCAAAATACTGTTATATTTGTAATGTCTATGGAGTTTATCGCCTAGAAGATTTGCGACGGCACGAGTCCTCCATCCACAACGGCGCACGGTATACTTGTATAACCAGCGCACGGTCATTTAATCGGGAGGATCATTTACTGCGCCACGAACGCTCATTCCACGAGGGGACGACGGAACAATGTAACGAATGTGATCATCTCTTCAAACGACCCAGTCAGTTAAGACGGCATTAACGTTTGATTCATACCCCGTCTCTACGGTTTGGGCGACAACTTCCCAGTAAAGAGGCACCCAGGAGGGTCAGACCCAGTGAAGATAAGCTTGGGGAGACGAATGCCACTGGTGATGCGATCACGGAGAGCCCGCCTATACCCACAGTTCAGAAGAGCCTAGATATCCAGTCAGTCCCTAGCATTACTGTTGCCAGTCATACGCCTGACGACAGCGAACATTTTCTGGAAGATGCAGTGGATATTCCTAGCGATCTGTTACAGGACGCCCATCCAGTGAGTGACATCTATCGGCGCCAATGGCCCATGATACGTCACGTTTTCTACCGTGATCGCCCCATTCCAGATATCTACAATTTCCCACTGACCGACCTCACCCGTCTACGCAGCTACGTGGAAGCCATTTTCAATGATCAAGCTACGGTCTTCAGATTGAATGTCGCTTTCGGGTACATCTTACGTCACAAAGAGACGGACCAGTTACGGTATTATTATGCCAGTAATAACAGCCATGTGTTTGACCAACCGTTCACCATCATTAACCGGGCGTCGCTCGAGACGATGCTGGAGAAATTGTACACCGTGGATCCCTTGAGATGGGCACATCGTGAACGCCCCAACAAACAATGGGTCGTAGAGAGGGTCACTAATACTACGTTCTTCGTTACCAAGCTGACCGACCACCCCCATCGGCTGAATGCGTCACCCTTGCACTGATGAATAGCATAACATGCCGTATATACTCTCTATGTCTACATGCTGATCGTTGACTTGAGCTCAGTAAACACTTGTACCTAATGTGACGGTGCGTTAAATAATAAAACATGATGTTTGATATTTCAATTTGTTTTGCTGTGAACATACTAAACATACCCAGGGCGGCTCCCCCAGCCTGAGTATGATGTAACATTGGGGATAATAAACTGTATAAACCTTGCTGAACTTGTTGTTATTCACGACAACCGCTTTCCGCTATACTTGGATGAAATATATACCCCGATGTGATATAGTGCCTTTGCACACCTCCGAAACTTCCCATTAACCCCGTGCGGCCTGAAAATCTGCGCGCGCGCGCTGCGGCCGGGCCGGGGAAAACCCGGATGTTGAAAATCCGGACCCTACGTCTACGGGAAAATTGGAACTCTTCCGGGTTCGGAGGTAGTTTTAGTGAAACCCGAAGTGATGTCTGTGCGAACAACCCACACCACCAATCCACAACCACGGACCCATATGGGGACTAGTACCCCAAAAACACACCCACGCATCATCAAAATGCCTGCTTTCTATACTACGACCAGACTGCGCAGGCGCAGACTCTTCAACACGGACGAACCATGAGTCCAGTCGGATGCTGCTTCACGAGAGCTTCAAAATAAGACCTCATACGACTCCATCGGACCCATAGTGACCCATGTCGGCGCCAAAATGTCTATTTCCATACCCTCGGTCTACTGCGCATGCGTAGAATGATGTCAGCTTTACGTCACATCCACCCAGTCAGATGCTCCTTCGTGCTTCACATTGATACCTCACTCGACTCCATCGGACCTCTAGGGGCCTACCTAGACCCCAAAACGTCTATTTCCATACCCTTTTCCCACAATTCCCTGTCTGCGCATGCGCAGAATGTTGAACACGAACGACACGCTAGTCCAGGCGCATGCTCCCTCACGAGAGCTTCAAAAAAAGACCTTATACGACACCATCGGCCCATTAGGGGCTCCCATAGATCCCAACACGTCTATTTCCATACCCTTTTCCCACAATTCCCTGTCTGCGCATGCGCAGAACGTCGAAAACGAACGACACACTAGCCCAAGCGGATGCTCCTTGACGAATGCTTCACATTGATACCTCACTCGACTCCATCGGACCATTAGTGGCCCACCTAGACCCCAAAACGTCTATTTCCATACCATTTTCCCACAATTCCCTGTCTGCGCATGCGCAGAATGTTGACAACGGGCGAAACACTAGTCCAGGTGGATGCTCCCTCACGAATGCTTCACATTGATACCTCATACGACGCCATAGGGCCACTAGTGGCCCACCTAGGCCCCATGACCGCCCCATTTTTTGTTCTGCGCATGCGCAGTGACGAGCCATTGACTTTAAATGCGGTTATACTACTACTAATATGCCTTCGATGCTATATTCGAAGAATATTTCATAACGGGTTATACTTTAGGGGGAGGATGATCTGGGATATTTTGACATGTTTTTGTGAAGTTGAAATTTTCAAATGGGCACTAAATTGTCAAACTCGCATAATTTCAAGATACGAAAGATAAGAAACACCGTAAAGTACAATAAAAAATGACTATATTTCCTTGAACTGACTAGAAAAATTGACTTTGTGAAGCAAAATTGACCAATAAAGAAATTTGGAAATTGAAGAAATTGTGTGACTGTTAACTCACGAAAAAAATTGAATTATCTCTTCATTGAGGGTAAACTACAAAGAGCTACTTGAATTTGTTGGAATATTGAATTCTACGCGCAATCAAACACATGAATTGTTCAGAAAAATGGTGTTCAGAAAAATTTCTTCATGCTCAGGGCTT
Organism: Hanleya hanleyi; assembly: GCA_036873755.1. Taxonomy (NCBI): domain Eukaryota; kingdom Metazoa; phylum Mollusca; class Polyplacophora; order Lepidopleurida; family Hanleyidae; genus Hanleya; species Hanleya hanleyi. The sequence goes on from JAVTVY010025681.1 coordinate 5,321, forward strand.
TTTTCGGCCTCGCTGCAATAACCCACAAAACAGAACACCTGACAAAGTCAATCTTAATGACACTGTCCTTCAATGTGGTGTTGTTGTTGTTGTTGTTCAGGCTGTTGTTGTTGTTGTTGGTACAAGAACGAGAGGGTTAAATTATTTTCCATCGACAGATGCTTTCAGAACATGCGATCAAAATGCAAAAACTATTCAGTTGAAAGGGCTACTAAACGAAATTCACTAAAATACCATGTTTGTTGTCCGGATTTGATGTCATTCAGCAAATGGTCTGTTTTTCTTCTGTCAAACGACATTATGAAATCTCGCGCGACTTCTCGGGAAGCATGTGACTGGATATAGGAGTAAGTCGGCATAAAGAACTAGATCTCCAACGTCTTTCGAGGTTAATAAAAATGCTTTCCTTCAATGAAACAGCAGAACAAATTCATTTATATGTTAAATATCCGCACATTTATTTAAATTATGTCCACGATGTTGATACACGGCATGGGCGATATTATCGGTATGCTTATTTGGGCGTATGAATACTATTTTCATTTTCATCTTCCTCTTTGCCACATTTCTGAACAGACTCGCATAGAAGAGTTAAATACGATTTTCATGTCCACGGAAGGGCTGAAAAGTACGCACCTAACTGCCTATTTGTGGAAAATTTAACCTCTGCCATACTTTAGTTCATATTGAATTATCTTCATTTCGGCGTCAGTTCCAAGGCAAAATGGCGAGATTTGGCCGTTCACTTGCACCTGTTGAATCGAAAATGTATATACGACCAGGTGCCTGTTCTTCGATTAATTAATTTTGTCTCGTCAAGATATTCATTGTCATTTCATTCGATTTCATGTCTGGGGAACATTGCGTCATAAAATTTGGTCATTATAATGACATGAGCAGTGTGACTAACGTCACAGGACCTACGAAGTAGAGTAGGCATTAGGACTCGAACGCGAACTGAACTCTTCGAAATCCCCACCCCCAGTTGAAATCCTGCCTATATTAAGATGGGCACCGCCCAAGTCAGAATCGCCAGTGATTTTCATCAAATATCACCAGAAATTTTCATCAAAAGTAGGTCAGCTCAGAACTTGTTGGTAACAGTCTCCTAATGCGCTTTCATTCCAAAAATAAATAACAATCGCCGATTTAATTTTACAATTTTTTAGCTAAAAGAAACAGATTGAATAATAAAAAGTTCAGTAGATTTCAAGCTTTACGTGTGAAAATACATTTACATCTCTTTAATGGTTTTCAGTGCCCTTGTCCAGGATCAAAACAACTTTTTGAATCGCATTATTTTCCCAACAATACAGCAAATTTTTATATATAGTACTATAGTAGAAAGGTGGCATTTATGTGCATAACCAGTACAAAGATGAATAAATAGCGTCTCTACATCACGTTGTTATCTAGATATATGAGACAACACATTTTGGGTATCGGCAATCTGATGAATGCACTATTCCGGTTTTCTTGTTTCACATTATATTCTATGACGGTTGATCGGTGATTTTCTTCATTGATAAACATTAAACCACCTCAGCTTCGTTGTGTGAATCGGAATTGCATTGCTGTGACACACCAACACACTCCGTGGCAGTGGATTCTGTATCCCCTAATCAAGGAATCAAAATGGATCAAGATTTGAAATGACAAGAAAAATTTAGACATGTTTTGTTTACACATGTAATTTTTTGTTTAAATTATATCCCAGTGTGATATATAGTCAATATTCAAGAGGTACAAAAAAAACCTCAAAGTATGTGCTCATATTTTCACATCATGATCAAAGTTACTTTATCTAGTTAAATTCTACCCAAAGAAAATAAATTAAGACCCTTTAAACATGCCGTCATGGCTTTGTTTCACCCTCAGTAAACTGTTATCATTGTTGCTCACACAGACTAATCTGAGGGATGATACCACATCTTTCTTTCTTCTGCTGGGTTATTGCACCAGGCTGACTGGGGCGATCATGGGGCGCTGTGCGCAGGAGTGTTGTGCGCAGGTATGACGTCACTTCCGGTCTGGGTGAATGGGGCGTGACCTTGGGAGCATGTATTCCTTCGCGGTGATGCGGTCTGGCGGTGATGCGGTCTGCCTCCGCGGACCGAAAGTAGTCCCAAAAACGTGGGTTTTCGTGAGAATGTTCGGCAATCTGTAGGGACCGCTAGTGGACCGATTGGGTCGAGTGAGGTATCAAAGTGAAGCATTCGTAAAGGGGCATCTGATGGGCTGGGTGTGGGTTTGAAATATCGTCATTCTGTGCATGCGCGGTGGACAAAGGGTATGGAAATAGACGTTTTGGGGTCTAGGTGGGTCACTAGTGGCCCTATATGGAGTCGTATGAGGTATCAATGTGAAGCATTCGTGAGGGAGCATCCACCTGGACTAGTGTTTCGCCCGTTGTCAACATTCTGCGCATGCGCACACAGGGAATTGTGGGAAAAGGGTATGGAAATAGACGTTTTGGGGTCTAGGTGGGCCACTAATGGTCCGATGGAGTCGAGTGAGGTATCAATGTGAAGCATTCGTCAAGGAGCATCCGCCTGGACTAGTGTGTCGTTCGTTTTCGACGTTCTGCGCATGCGCAGACAGGGAATTGTGGGAAAAGGGTATGGAAATAGACGTGTTGGGATCTATGGGAGCCCCTAATGGGCCGATGGTGTCGTATAAGGTTTTATTTTAAAGCTCTCATGAGGGAGCATGCGCCTGGACTAGTGTGTCGTTCGTGTTCAACATTCTGCGCATGCGCAGACAGGGAATTTTGGGAAAAGGGTATGGAAATAGACGTTTTGGGGTCTAGGTAGGCCCCTAAAGGTCCGATGGAGTCGAGTGAGGTATCAATGTGAAGCATATGTGAAGGATCATCCGACTGGATGGATGTGACGTAAAACTGACATCATTCTACCCATGTGCAGTAGACCAAGGGTATGGAAATAGACATTTTGGCGCCGACATGGGTCACTATGGGTCCGATGGAGTCGTATGAGGTCTTATTTTGAAGCTCTCGTGAAGCAGCATCCGACTGGACTCATGGTTCATCCGTGTTGAAGAGTCTGCGCATGCGCAGTCTGGTCGTAGTATAGAAAGCAGGCATTTTGGGGATGCGTAGCGGTGTGTTTGGGGTACTAATCCCCATATGGGTCCGTGGTTGTGGATTGGTGGTGTGGGTTGTTCTCACAGACGTCACTTCCGGTTTCACTAAAACTACCTCCGAACCCAGAAGAGTTCCAATTTTCCCGTAGACGTAGGGTCCGGATTTTCAACATCCGGGTTTTCCCCGGCCCGGCCCGGCCGCAGCGCGCGCGGGTTATCCGGCCGCACGCCTGTGCGGCATCACCGAAAGTGCGCGGATGAATTTCGGGTCAAAAGGTCAAAGGTCACATCCAGGTCAAAAGGTCAAAGGTCTCCCTTTCGGCAAGGTTCGGCAACAATGTTGCGGCATCGATATACAGAGCTTGAACACAAAAAGGGGATTGTAAATTAACCTGGGAAGGATGGGCAGTTCCATTTGGACCAATCAGCGGTCGAGAAAAAGAGCCAATGAGCGATCGATAAAAGAACCAATGGACGGGTACTAGAATTTCGCTCACGTCTGCGCCTACATCCGGGTACTAGGATGCTTTCGCCTACGTCCGCGCCTACATCCGGGTTCTTGTACATCCGGGTAATGTTTTCTGGACATTGATGGGTTACACTTGACCCCATCCTAGGCCACTGATTGGCTAATACGGTGTTCAAAGCCAGTTTGACCGAGTCCCCACATGTCTGTTATAGCCTTTATGCATTATGCTTATATAAAAAAACACACAAGATAGGTTTTTTTTTTATGAGATCTCATTTTGTTTTTTATTCACTAACAATAACAACGTGAGAACAACCACGTGAAAACTGAAGCCCAGAACAGGTGGCATGTACATTGAAAGAACTGAAGCCCAGAACAGGGGGCTTGTAAACTTAAGCCCATAACAGGGGGCTTGTACATTGAAATGATGGGCGGCCCAGTCATATACGAGTACATCGCGGTCCTCGGACTTGGGGTACTCGTCAAACATCTGTACGATGGTAGATAAGGTTCTGCCCCGGCATCGATGGTACAGGTAAAACAAGCAATATTGTCCGCACACGCTACTGGTCAGGCTTTGCAACGTTTCACTGTTCCAACACCACGTCTCTGTGCCTTGATCCATGAAGTCTGTTAAATCGGGATGGAGGGGTGGCAGGCCGTACGGGTCAAAGTATTCGCCCTGCTGTTCTGTCAAGTACACGGCCACCCAATGTTCACCGGGCCGATCCATCGGGTCCGTGTTGAGAACGTAAGCAGCAGGATACATACGGTCTAATGGGAACACATCTCGGGCGAACACCTCTTGAAAGACCATACGTGTCCCTGTGTCATTCTCCAGCACGGTGGTTATCTGGTCTGTATCCATGTTAGGTGGCAAAGTCACACAGGACGTTGCGCGCCTTGTCCACTTGAATGATGTTGTCAAACTCGGCGTAGCAGATCACATTGACAGTGGTCCCGAGGGCTCGTGCAAAGTGGATTTCCAACCGTAAATTGCCTTGCTTGGCCAGGGCCAGCTGATGGTCGTTCTCTAAGGTGGCGATCAGATCGAAACAGAACAACGTGTATCCGTTCGCGTAGTCCTCCCGACTGATCATATTCCCTTCGTCTTGGTTGATTTGACCGGTGGCTGTAAATAGGCTCTGACAGGCTGGAATGAAATTCCTGCGCCCAAAGTTCGGTGTTAAGGCCGTGGCTGGGACCTTTTGTCCGTCCACATGCAGGGCCACAAAATTGATGCCGAAATGTTTAAAGTCAAACGGATTCTCTGGGTAGGCTCCGCTGAAACTGGTATTTTCCACACAGTCGACCCATGAGATCCACCGAGGCGCCGTTCGCAGTGAAAGCCTTCCGTTTGTTATATCCTTCATTGTCCACCGTATCCATGTGCTCGGATGTGTCCTGATAGAATAAAGCGGATGTCAGCTGAGATTCTTTAGCCTCTCGTCCATACGACAACAGTGTCTCGATGTAGGCTCGATAGGGGTACGTGTTGGTCGAGTCACTGATGAGTTTGTCGCTGAGGAAAATATCCACCTGTTGAAACATCGAGTGCAGCCAGATATTCGTCGGGACCACCGTTGCAGCTTGGATGATTCTGGAGCCATCCCCATTGACGATCTTGGCTTTCACAAACAAGTATGTATGGGCTAAATCCACATAGGCCATATCCGCATTACTGATGGTGAACTCGATAGGTCCTGTTTCGTTGATGCTGGAGAGCGGGAGATGCTCCACCCATAATCCTTCTCCGGCACTGGTCTGTGTGGGCGGGACGGTCCACAAATCAAATTTACTGTTGGTGGAGGTGCAGGACTCTGCGTGGATTAAGGACATGCTTAAGAAAAGATATCCTGGGTCTTCGATGTGCGTCGTCGCTGGGTCGGACGTCGACTGGTGCGTGGTCTCGGTGGTGCAGGTCTTTTATTCCCTACGGTGCGTTGGGCTTTGGCCACCAAGACGCCTCCCGCTTCTTGGGCCCGACGTTTCAAGGCTTCTTTGGGTGCCGTACCCCCAAGACATCACCGGCCACTTGCAGTCCACTGCGTATCGCTTGTTTGCCGATCGCTTTCACTCCACGTGTCACCAAGCGCAGGAACGTTTTGACGATACTCCCGAGTATGTTCCCTAGCCCATGTCCTCGTTGCATTCGTGCACCACTAAAGACGGGAAGGCCACCCCCGGCCTGTTGGGCATAATAGTCCATATAGCTGCGTGCATCGCACTCGTGAGGGACCTTCATTATACAAAGTGGGGTGCACGTGCTTGTCGAAAATGAAGTGTCAGCACCACTTTTCCTCGTTCGAATGCCACCGGTCGTTCCGTGTCATCTCTTATATCCACCGTGATAGTGTTGATGTCGGTTTGTCGTACGGGTAGGTAGAGCATGTGGGTAAAACTGTGGGTGACTTGATCTCCATACGTCTTTTTAATGGGGACCACCCGTAACAGAGGTGTGTTGATATCGCCCACGATGTGGTTGTCGACCACGTCCGAGTAGACGTAGAGTCCGTACATACCCGACTTCATATCCATCGGGATCTGGCCATGGTCCTCGGATGGACCCGTGTAGGTCGCGTGAGCGAGACCCAGGATTTGCTGTAGGATAGGACTCAGTACGACACTCACGTTGGCGGTGAGGAGGATCTGTGCCTTGTCGTTGTGTGCGTTGTAATCGAAGTCCACGTGATTCTTGAAGGGGAAGGATTTGATGGCTGTTGAAGTATTCGTGACCTCCCGTAGAGCCTTATAATGCAACAGTCTTGTCAGCCCATGCATGCACTCCTTGGGGGTATCGTATTGGCCTTTCGGGGAGGGTGAGTCGGGTATTTTTGCCTTCGTAGGCCACCTCGTACCACACTTAATTGGCTCGAACGTTGTACCACGAGTAAGGGTATTGGATATCCACGAGGCCACATTCCCAGCGTCCAGGTAAATGCAACGGTTGCGGTAACTGGATCACGTACTTGGCCAAGGTGTTGTCAGGAAGCACATTCAGCCTGTTACTGGGTAGGGTGAGGTAAAACATGGCGACTGAGCTGTCCTGCTGCTGCTGTTGGTTTTATTAGGTGTTCCAGGCCTTGGGCGGTTGTGTCCGGCGTTGTGTTCGTCGCGGCGACTTGCTACGTGTCACGGCTCTGGAGATGTGGGGTGTCTTGATCAAGGGTGGTTTATAAAGGCGTGAAAAGAAGGTACCCGTTGTGGTGGTGTTTTGGGGGGTGACTCCGGTTCCCATTCGGCTTCCCAAGAAGGTAGTGGGCCACTCGGCGATTGCTGGGTCCGCTGCATCCAGGCCCAGCGCTGGGGATTCCCCACCAATTCCTGTGGTACATGCATGTCTTTCAAGCCTTGAGCGAAGACCTCCCATCCTCGAGGATCCGTGTGCGACCTGCGTTTACGCATCAGGTCATTCACTAAATCCGTCATGTGGGTCCCGGGACCACCTGATTCTGTACCAGGAGTTCGCCTTTATCATTCCAAGTCATGTTAGGATTCTGTTTCATCCGTTGTAATACCAGGCCAGCTTGTTTCTTGAACGATGCAGGTACACTCTTCAGCACTTCGTCTTCGACCCGCTGTGGGGCTGTGGGTGGTACCCCTGGTAATGGCGGCTGTTGTAGCGGTGCTGAGGTCGGCGGTGTGTCACGTGGTGGTGGTGGTGGTGGTGGTGCTGGGGTAGAGAGGGTTTTGTATTGTTCCATGAACGTCATGTACCGTTGAAGCGTCTCATTGTACCGTTGTACTTACTCACTCTCGCTTAACCCCGGTCTCTGTAAGATCTGTTGCATCTCTCCATCGAGGGTGTTTATGGTCTTCACCGTAGGTAGGACAGGGTAGGCCGATTGGAGGTTTTGAAGGAACCGTGGTTTGACGAGGACCATTTTTTTCGTGTGGTTCATTGTCGGCCGAAGAGTCCACCCAATACTGGACCCAACACGGAAGCGGCCAACGGTGCTAAGATGGCCCCGAGAAAGCCGCCTTTCTGTAACACCTTTTTCTTTTGTGTTTGAGGGACCCGCTTGTGGACTAGGGTTCGGAGACCTGTCTTATGCTTGGCCAACTTGGTCTTCTGAGCCGGAGTCAGTGGTACGTTGCCTTTTAACAGGTTGTACCCGATCTCGCACAGAGAGCGTACAAGGTCAGGGTCCGCACCGCGTACAATGGTTCGGACCAACTCGGGTGGGGCCGTCTTCAATACACGGAGCGTCGGAGCGTGCTTCCGTACTCGCGCAGACATCATGTACAACTAATGCTAGAATCCACAACTCTGCTCTTTTTATCTACCTCAGAGAACAGAGACAAAGTCAACCATGCTGTGGTATTAATTCTTTTTATTATCCCCATCATCAAACACACACACTCCAGCTGCGGGAACCACTCTGGGTGTGTTGACATTATTTTTGCATGTACACGTGGTGGGTCTCTCCGGGAAAGATGCCGACCCGTAGTCGAAGGTGGTCGGGGGTGGCTTGCTTGAGGTCGAAGAGCATATACCCGTGCTGAGGGGTTGTGGCATCTTTAAGGCTTCCAACGCAAACGGTGTGCGGCCGGGATACATCAGTCTCGCCAGGTGCAGCAGATGAGTGGTATCTCTCGGGGCTTTGAAGACCACCAGGTAGTGGGCATTTAAGCTGATGTTACGATGTTCTTTGTTTTTACTGAACAGATTCTGCACAATGTAGATGATGCTGAGCCTTCGATGATGGCTGCCGTTGGTAAAGAGTTGGATGACCCGCTCATCCGTCTCCGCGATGAGATCATCCAGAACCACCAAGGTGTCCGGTTCCAAATCGGCCAGGTTAGGTAGGCCTTCCACGAACGTGTTGTGGGCCATTGCTGCATACGCTGTCTGCCATTCTCCGTAACACCACACGACTCGGGCAATGGGTGGGATGATCATGCTGTCGGCGTGTTGAAGGAGCTTCCTGACGAAGTGCGTTTTGCCGGAACCCATCGGTCCTGCGATGACGCAAGTGAAGGGATGCTGCCACCGAGGGTCCATGGTTCGAGTTGTACACGCTGTCGTGGTAACCCGCTCTTGTAAATATGGTACGAGTGAACTGGAGTGGTGGTGAGTACAACGTCGGTCGTCGTTGTCTGTTCACTGTGAGGGATGAAATCCAGTGGGGTTTCAGACGTAGTGGGTGTACTTGGTGTAGGTGTTGACTGTATACTCGGTGTGGAGCTCGATGTGGCTTGTACACGTGGTTTGGTGGTGGTGATGACTGAGGTCGATACGGGGTTGACTGGTGCAATCTGTAGACTAATTTCACTGCCACTCACAGCTGGAGTTCTCAGTTGGTTAAGTAGCGTGCTGACATAGGCTACGTCGTAAAACAAACCTCCGTACAACATACTCAGCAGGGTTAGCACTATCACCACAAAGCCCACATGCGCTTTGCGCGGTTTGGGAGACACTGTGTTCAGAGGCAGCTGCTGTTTGTCCATAGCACCGTGGTCGAACGTGGAATGAAGGATGACGGCAGTGGTGTCTGGCTTTATAGTCGTTTCACCTGGTTGGCAGCGACCCAGGAATTGAAGGAACTGGGCCAGCCTTGCCATTTGACGAAATGAAACAGTTTGCCACGTCGACGTTACGTTTTCAAAATCTGCTCCACCGTGTAGTAGTCTTGCTGTGTTTTTTACGACAGTCTGTAACTCGGTCTCGTAAAACGTCCCTAGCAACGGTTCCCCTTGTAGATCTTCCAGTTCATAGAATCGCTGCTGTCGGGGTAGGCGCCGTTTAATCAGGAAGTGCTCATCGCTCCAGTTGGGCAAGTAACTTTTCTCAAATTGACCTTTGACTTTACTGATCCGTATAGGGTCCCCGACCTTGTACACCTCCTTCGTCGTTCGCTGTGATTGCCTGGGGTGCAAGACACGCCGGACGTGGGCTTCATTGCGTTGGGTCACGGTAATGGGGGCTCTCTCTATACTCCGGTGATAGGCTCGATTGTATCCACTCACAAGTTTCGGGAGAACATCGATGTACCGCCTTGTATTATGATAGGTGAAATATTTATACATGCGGCCTTTGAATGTCCTTGGTCTCGTTGTACGTATGGAAGAAAAACACCTTCTGGGCTTCCAGAAACTGTTGGAACGGTCTGTTGGGGAATTCCTTAACCAATCTCGAACTTGGGCACGTTGTATCCCCTGGGGTTTGGCCGCTCGATAGAGAGCCGTCAATGCACTATAGGCCGCCGGACTGTCGGGACTGTAGTATAAGTTATCCAACACCTTCTCCCAGCTCTTCATGGTGACAAATGATGATGGATCCTGGCTCTATCGTTTAATTATAACAGGCATATCCTGGGCCGGAGTTTCTTCTTTGGCTTCTGCCAGCACAGTGTCCATGGTAAATGACCAGTCCAACTCGTCTGATGACAGCTTGATAAGCACTTGATCCACATCTGCCACGGCATCTTCCAACGCAGACCATAGATCAGGGTGAAGGGTAAAATGCACTGTACCCCCATCTAGCCGAGCCAATTGAGCAAAGAAAGGGCCGCGTCGGATGTACACATCGTGACACAAGTGAATGAGGTCGCCGTCCAGTTCGCCAGACAACACCCGTTTGAATTTGGTCCAGCCCTCTCGGGACAGACGCATGTGAGCCGGGCACGGTTGTGTAGGGTCTGCATCACAGATGTCTCCCACCTCCTCCATGATATCGACCTTGTCCGCATAAACGTGCAGCAAAACCTCGGGGGTCAAGCTGAGATACGCCAGTATTATATGCTCCGTCATGGTCAGTACGTGAATGGTACCAGATTTGACTGTCTCTCGTATTTATAGGGAGAACCCCGTGAGATCAAGGGATCGGGTGGTCATGTCACTGGGCTGACTGAGTCTAGCCGGGTAATCAGTGGCATCGTCGTCTGCCTCCGCTTCATTGCTAGACATTTGTTCATTGGGTTCTGCCGCCGCTTCTCTCAGGGCACAAGCCCACTCCAACTCGTCTGATGACCGCTCGTCCGGTGTAAACAGCTGGTCCACAATAGGCACCACTTTCTCGAAGGCTGTCCAAAGATCTGGGTCTAGGATGAAGACTCGCGTAGGGTCTTGGTAACGGCCCAGGCGTGGGAAGAAGGGTCCACCGTGTACGTAGATTGCATTGTCTATGTGGGTGAGGTTTCCGTCGAGCTCACCACTCAACACCCGTTTAAATTTGGTCCAGCCGTCACGGTGTAGCTTAACCGTATTCAATACGGTCTCAGCGCGCGATCAGCAAACATCTCCACGGTCTTCCAGGAGCGTGACTTTATCTTCATAGACGTGTAACCCCACCCGGGGTGTAAGGGGAAGGATGGCTCGTAGAACTGGTGACATGGTTGACCCAATGACGAACGGTGAATGACGCACACTGTGGCTGACCCTCGTATATATCGGTTGCACATAAGCGCATCTGTGGAGGCTCTGAAGAGCCGTTCTTTTTCTGTCGCTGTCATTGCCACAGCGCCAGGGTCAATAGGGCACAGACCATGACTAGGCCAACCAGTCGTCGCTGGTTCCGGCGTGAGCGCTCGTGGTCCATAGCCCGACCATCAAGGATGGCTGTCATAGTCCAGTAGTGGTGAGTGATAGCACACCTCTCCATCGAGTGCACTCTGTCGAGGACCGCTTCTGTGAACTCTTTCAGGATCTGGCGTCGCCCCTCGTTGTCGTCGCCATCTGCAAACATGGACCGAACCACTGATCGGTAATCCGTGAGTGAATTAACCACGGTGGCATGCTGTAAAATGCGAGTCGCATAGGGATGGGTGTCCGTCATGGCTCTGCAACCGTAGGAATGGGGGTGTGGGATCCAGAGAGACGTGTTTTATAGACCATGTCACACATACGCGCCTATACGTAGCTCTACGGGTGTAGTCCGTGATACGTACTATTCTGATGGGTTAGTCCAAAAAAGAGAACAACAACAACACAGATTACAGGTCAATCCTTTTATTATGCGTGAATCGGGCGTGACCTGGGTAGGAAACATGATAGGAATGCATGTACTGACCTGTTTGTGGGGTTTTCCCCGCCATAATTTCGCTGACGTCCGCGCCTGCATCCGGCTTTGTATGAGGGTCTTGAGGGGACGACTGCATGTGGTGAGTTGTATGTGGGTGTTTTTTTCGGTGACGTCCGCGCCTGCATCCGGGTATGTATGAGGATCTTGAGGCGGCGACTGCATGTGGTGAGTTGTATGTGGGTTTTTTTGGCTGACGTCCGCGCCTGCATCCGGGCACTTCTATGTAGGTGTATAAAAGTGGGAATTTTTAGGGCATTGCTGCATTCATTGACCTGCTTCATCTCACCAGCCTGATCCTGCCTGACCAGCCTAAGCCTGCCTCACCAGCCTGAGCCACTCTGACGAAGGAGCTACGACACTGTCAACCACCAAGATGTTCACTTGCACAACTTGCCAGAAGCAGTTTACTCGCCTAGAAGATTTGCGACGGCACGAGTCCTCCATCCACAACGGCGCACGGTATACTTGTATAACCAGCGCACGGTCATTTAATCGGGAGGATCATTTACTGCGCCACGAACGCTCATTCCACGAGGGGACGACGGAACAATGTAACGAATGTGATCATCTCTTCAAACGACCCAGTCAGTTAAGACGGCATTAACGTTTGATTCATACCCCGTCTCTACGGTTTGGGCGACAACTTCCCAGTAAAGAGGCACCCAGGAGGGTCAGACCCAGTGAAGATAAGCTTGGGGAGACGAATGCCACTGGTGATGCGATCACGGAGAACCCGCCTATACCCACAGTTCAGAAGAGCCTAGATATCCAGTCAGTCCCTAGCATTACTGTTGCCAGTCATACGCCTGACGACAGCGAACATTTTCTGGAAGATGCAGTGGATATTCCTAGCGATCTGTTACAGGACGCCCATCCAGTGAGTGACATCTATCGGCGCCAATGGCCCATGATACGTCACGTTTTCTACCGTGATCGCCCCATTCCAGATATCTACAATTTCCCACTGACCGACCTCACCCGTCTACGCAGCTACGTGGAAGCCATTTTCAATGATCAAGCTACGGTCTTCAGATTGAATGTCGCTTTCGGGTACATCTTACGTCACAAAGAGACGGACCAGTTACGGTATTATTATGCCAGTAATAACAGCCATGTGTTTGACCAACCGTTCACCATCATTAACCGGGCGTCGCTCGAGACGATGCTGGAGAAATTGTACACCGTGGATCCCTTGAGATGGGCACATCGTGAACGCCCCAACAAACAATGGGTCGTAGAGAGGGTCACTAATACTACGTTCTTCGTTACCAAGCTGACCGACCACCCCCATCGGCTGAATGCGTCACCCTTGCACTGATGAATAGCATAACATGCCGTATATACTCTCTATGTCTACATGCTGATCGTTGACTTGAGCTCAGTAAACACTTGTACCTAATGTGACGGTGCGTTAAATAATAAAACATGATGTTTGATATTTCAATTTGTTTTGCTGTGAACATACTAAACATACCCAGGGCGGCTCCCCCAGCCTGAGTATGATGTAACATTGGGGATAATAAACTGTATAAACCTTGCTGAACTTGTTGTTATTCACGACAACCGCTTTCCGCTATACTTGGATGAAATATATACCCCGATGTGATATAGTGCCTTTGCACACCTCCGAAACTTCCCATTAACCCCCGCGCGCGCGCGTGCGGCCTGAAAATCTGCGCGCGCGCGCTGCGGCCGGGCCGGGGAAAACCCGGATGTTGAAAATCCGGACCCTACGTCTACGGGAAAATTGGAACTCTTCCGGGTTCGGAGGTAGTTTTAGTGAAACCCGAAGTGATGTCTGTGCGAACAACCCACACCACCAATCCACAACCACGGACCCATATGGGGACTAGTACCCCAAAAACACACCCACGCATCATCAAAATGCCTGCTTTCTATACTACGACCAGACTGCGCAGGCGCAGACTCTTCAACACGGACGAACCATGAGTCCAGTCGGATGCTGCTTCACGAGAGCTTCAAAATAAGACCTCATACGACTCCATCGGACCCATAGTGACCCATGTCGGCGCCAAAATGTCTATTTCCATACCCTCGGTCTACTGCGCATGCGTAGAATGATGTCAGCTTTACGTCACATCCACCCAGTCAGATGCTCCTTCACATATGCTTCACATTGATACCTCACTCGACTCCATCGGACCTCTAGGGGCCTACCTAGACCCCAAAACGTCTATTTCCATACCCTTTTCCCACAATTCCCTGTCTGCGCATGCGCAGAATGTTGAACACGAACGACACGCTAGTCCAGACGCATGCTCCCTCACGAGAGCTTCAAAAAAAGACCTTATACGACACCATCGGCCCATTAGGGGCTCCCATAGATCCCAACACGTCTATTTCCATACCCTTTTCCCACAATTCCCTGTCTGCGCATGCGCAGAACGTCGAAAACGAACGACACACTAGTCCAGGCGGATGCTCCTTGACGAATGCTTCACATTGATACCTCACCCGACTCCATCGGACCATTAGTGGCCCACCTAGACCCCAAAACGTCTATTTCCATACCATTTTCCCACAATTCCCTGTCTGCGCATGCGCAGAATGTTGACAACGGGCGAAACACTAGTCCAGGTGGATGCTCCCTCACGAATGCTTCACATTGATACCTCATACGACGCCATAGGGCCACTAGTGGCCCACCTAGGCCCCATGACCGCCCCATTTTTTGTTCTGCGCATGCGCAGTGACGAGCCATTGACTTTAAATGCGGTTATACTACTACTAATATGCCTTCGATGCTATATTCGAAGAATATTTCATAACGGGTTATACTTTAGGGGGAGGATGATCTGGGATATTTTGACATGTTTTTGTCAAGTTGAAATTTTCAAATGGGCACTAAATTGTCAAACTCGCATAATTTCAAGATACGAAAGATAAGAAACACCGTAAAGTACAATAAAAAATGACTATATTTCCTTGAACTGACTAGAAAAATTGACTTTGTGAAGCAAAATTGACCAATAAAGAAATTTGGAAATTGAAGAAATTGTGTGACTGTTAACTCACGAAAAAAATTGAATTATCTCTTCGTTGAGGGTAAACTACAAAGAGCTACTTGAATTTGTTGGAATATTGAATTCTACGCGCAATCAAACACATGAATTGTTCAGAAAAATGGTGTTCAGAAAAATTTCTTCATGCTCAGGGCTTTTTTCGGCCTCGCTGCAATAACCCACAAAACAGAACACCTGACAAAGTCAATCTCAATGACACTGTCCTTCAATGTGGTGTTGTTGTTGTTGTTGTTCAGGCTGTTGTTGTTGTTGTTGGTACAAGAACGAGAGGGTTAAATTATTTTCCATCGACAGATGCTTTCAGAACATGCGATCAAAATGCAAAAACTATTCAGTTGAAAGGGCTACTAAACGAAATTCACTAAAATACCATGTTTGTTGTCCGGATTTGATGTCATTCAGCAAATGGTCTGTTTTTCTTCTGTCAAACGACATTATGAAATCTCGCGCGACTTCTCGGGAAGCATGTGACTGGATATAGGAGTAAGTCGGCATAAAGAACTAGATCTCCAACGTCTTTCGAGGTTAATAAAAATGCTTTCCTTCAATGAAACAGCAGAACAAATTCATTTATATGTTAAATATCCGCACATTTATTTAAATTATGTCCACGATGTTGATACACGGCATGGGCGATATTATCGGTATGCTTATTTGGGCGTATGAATACTATTTTCATTTTCATCATCCTCTTTGCCACATTTCTGAACAGACTCGCATAGAAGAGTTAAATACGATTTTCATGTCCACGGAAGGGCTGAAAAGTACGCACCTAACTGCCTATTTGTGGAAAATTTAACCTCTGCCATACTTTAGTTCATATTGAATTATCTTCATTTCGGCGTCAATTCCAAGGCAAAATGGCGAGATTTGGCCGTTCACTTGCACCTGTTGAATCGAAAATGTATATACGACCAGGTGCCTGTTCTTCGATTAATTAATTTTGTCTCGTCAAGATATTCATTGTCATTTCATTCGATTTCATGTCTGGGGAACATTGCGTCATAAAATTTGGTCATTATAATGACATGAGCAGTGTGACTAACGTCACAGGACCTACGAAGTAGAGTAGGCATTAGGACTCGAACGCGAACTGAACTCTTCGAAATCCCCACCCCCAGTTGAAATCCTGCCTATATTAAGATGGGCACCGCCCAAGTCAGAATCGCCAGTGATTTTCATCAAAAATCACCAGAAATTTTCATCAAAAGTAGGTCAGCTCAGAACTTGTTGGTAACAGTCTCCTAATGCGCTTTCATTCCAAAAATAAATAACGATCGCCGATTTAATTTTACAATTTTTTAGCTAAAAGAAACAGATTGAATAATAAAAAGTTCAGTAGATTTCAAGCTTTACGTGTGAAAATACATTTACATCTCTTTAATGGTTTTCAGTGCCCTTGTCCAGGATCAAAACAACTTTTTGAATCGCATTATTTTCCCAACAATACAGCAAATTTTTATATATAGTACTATAGTAGAAAGGTGGCATTTATGTGCATAACCAGTACAAAGATGAATAAATAGCGTCTCTACATCACGTTGTTATCTAGATATATGAGACAACACATTTTGGGTATCGGCAATCTGATGAATGCACTATTCCGGTTTTCTTGTTTCACATTATATTCTATGACGGTTGAACGGTGATTTTCTTCATTGATAAACATTAAACCACCTCAGCTTCGTTGTGTGAATCGGAATTGCATTGCTGTGACACACCAACACACTCCGTGGCAGTGATTCTGTATCCCCTAATCAAGGAATCAAAATGGATCAAGATTTGAAATGACAAGAAAAATTTAGACATGTTTTGTTTACACATGTAATTTTTTGTTTAAATTATATCCCAGTGTGATATATAGTCAATATTCAAGAGGTACAAAAAAAACCTCAAAGTATGTGCTCATATTTTCACATCATGATCAAAGTTACTTTATCTAGTTAAATTCTACCCAAAGAAAATAAATTAAGACCCTTTAAACATGCCGTCATGGCTTTGTTTCACCCTCAGTAAACTGTTATCATTGTTGCTCACACAGACTAATCTGAGGGATGATACCACATCTTTCTTTCTTCTGCTGGGTTATTGCACCAGGCTGACTTAATTGGTTGATGTAGGATATTTCATCACCAGTGGGCAATTTGACCTGAATTTGAAGCCTAATGTGGTCTGTGATGAAATGTTTGGATGTGAAATAGGATACACGTTAAAGGCCACAGTTTACATATATCTATAACAATATACTGAATTGTGTGTATTGAGGCTGGCAAGTTGGTAATAGCAGTGTAGATAAATGCACTAACAAATGATGGAAAATTAGCATTTCCTATTTCATACATGGTAGTGTGACTAACGTCACAGGACCTACGAAATAGGGTTTGATATGATTTAAGTGTGTACTCGAGAGATGACTTGGGGGCCCTATGTGCTACCTTGAGAGAATTTAAATAGCAGTCTCTAATTGACAGTGGGTACTATTAACTTTCCCAGATGTCACCGCTGGTGAGTCATTAGCATAGCAACTATTATCGCCCTCAGTTCCTATTACCATGGACACTTATCAGCCCAGCAGTACAGCACGAGGTGTTGGGGGGAGAGTCCGAGAGAGCGGGGTACCCCCCCCCCCCCTCGGCATTAGGCGATTTTTTTTTTAAATTAGCGTAGGGAATAGTGCTCTGTCAGAGCAGTTGAGAAGTAAATGTTTCTAGTCTCAAATAAGACAGGAAACTGGAAAAGAAACACAAATTTGAAGTGAGAAAGGTCAAGATCAGAGATTTGTTAGAATGCAAGAATCAAATCAGGCATCACTAGAGAGCCATTCTCCATGGATATATTTATTTGGCATTCAACTTCAAGGTACCTCATCTGAAGAGAGTACATAATAATAATCAATGAACAATAAAGCACACACGAAAAAAATAAACAACTGATTATAGGTTACTGAATTTAAAACACAACGATGATTTTATTATCGATTTCTTCAGTAATAACAGATAATAGTGTCATTGTTGTGTTTAAATTTAGTAATTTCTCTCATAAAATCCAGTCATTTTTTATTTCTTTTTGAGGTAGAACATTTTTTAACTCATGACTGAACTGAAGAAATTATGCAATGTTGTATAGGCTGGATATATAAAACGTGCAGTATAATATGCCTTCAATCTCAACGGAATTCCAAGACCAGCAAATGAGTGAAAACGGATACCATCGGAATGTGTGTCAACATTACAATGTGTGGTCAGTTAGGCTAAAAATAGATTACTCAGGAATCTCCAGTTTAATACTAGATTCAAGTGTACTGTTAAGCTAGCCATATTATAGATATCTCATAGTACATGTAGATCTAATAGACTGATTACGACGTACGAGCGAGCGCACACATGCATGTGTGCTTTTTAATATAGATATAATTAAAATATTTTTTGGAAGCTGACGTTTTAGAACAACAACAACGACCACCGAAAGCCAACAAAAGATTTACCTTCATTGGACCTCTGACGCTTCTGTGAGAAGAAGTTTTTCAAAGTTGCTTTGCGCTTCATGACAATGATTTATAAAATACATGTCAAGTGGTGATATTCGTGGCTCGGTAAAACTTCGCAGCAGACGAAATAACAACCTCCATTCTCCGATCAAATGATTTGCTTCCTTCATGCATCGTGGCATATACAGCTCGCCTGACGCGAGATTCTGGGATTTCGGTAGCCTTCCGCAATACCACCGGCTAACAGCGACCAGCATGATCACGAGGGTTCCGGAATATTTCGAACAATTTACGGCAGATGTTCGAGAAGCGTGGCGTGGACTATTAGGGAAAACATGGCGGAGCTACCTGGAAACGTATAATGCCGACATATTTTGGCAAGTACCATTAAAGTTACTGATATTTTCGAGTGCTGGGCGCATCATTTTTTTATTTGCTTTAGTGCTGGGCGGCCGAAGTTAGTCCCAGGCGCTTAAAAGTCACAGTGAAGCATACAGCCAAGGGTTCCCGATGGGCATGACAGTGCACTCGAGTCATCAATAAATAATAAAAAATTAATTATAAATCATCAGAATTCGATCAGCTCAGAACTTGCTGGTAACAATGCCCTAATGCACGTTCATGCCAAAAATCAAGGTTCTAATGTCAACGGTTCTCCTTATTTTGCCGACGAAAGGATTCGGATGGACTGACTGACTCACTCATTACCGAACAATTTGCGATCTGTAGCCTACTTCGTAGGAAAAACAATTACGGATGTCATATCTCACCAGGTTTTGTACTGTGTTATATATACAGTGAAACATACGGCCAAGGGTTCCCGATGGGCATGACAGTGCACTCGCTGAGCCATCAATAAATAATATAAAAAAATAATTATCAATCAAATTTTCATCAGAATTTGGTCAGCTCAGAACTTGCTGGTAACAATGCCCTAATGCACGATCCTGCCAAAAATCAAGGTTCTAATGTCAACGATTCTCCTTATTTTACCGACGAAAGGATTCGGATGGACTGACTGACTGACTGGCTGACTCAGTCATTACCGGACAATTTGCGATCTGTAGCCTACTTCGTAGGAATAACGAAAATTTCGAAAATTTCGTCTTGACAGAAACATTTCAAAATCCCAAAGATCCTGTTCATCCGTAAGGGTTTTTTTCGATGAAGATAGATTAGTATAAGTAGTATACAAGGCGTAAATTGATAGGATAGCGCGTCACTGCGCATGCGCAGAACCTTTGGTGACGTGACAATTAGGAGTGTGCGCATGCGTGTGGGTGGATGGTGGGTGATGGGTACAAGATGGCGGCGTGTGGGTGGATGGTGGGTGATGGGTACAAGATGGCGGCGTGTGGGTGGATGGTGGATGATGGGTACAAGATGGCGGCGTGTGGGTGGATGGTGGGTGATGGGTACAAGATGGCGGCGTGTGGGTGGATGGTGGGTGATGGGTACAAGATGGCGTCCTGTGGGTGGATGGTGGGTGATGGGTACAAGATGGCGGCTTGGGTGATGGGTACAAGATGGCGGCGTGTGGGTGGATGGTGGGTGCTGGGTACAAGATGGCGTCCTGTGGGTGGATGGTGGGTGATGGGTACAAGATGGCGGCGTGTGGGTGGATGGTGGGTGATGGGTACAAGATGGCGGCGTGTGGGTGGATGGTGGGTGATGGGTACAAGATGGCGGCGTGTGGGTGGATGGTGGGTGATGGGTACAAGATGGCGGCGTGTGGGTGGATGGTGGGTGCTGGGTACAAGATGGCGGCGTGTGGGTGGATGGTGGGTGATGGGTACAAGATGGCGGCGTGTGGGTGGATGGTGGGTGATGGGTACAAGATGGCGGCCGTGGATGGTGGGTGATGGGTACAAGATGGCGGCGTGTGGGTGGATGGTGGGTGATGGGTACAAGATGGCGGCGTGTGGGTGGATGGTGGGTGATGGGTACAAGATGGCGGCGTGTGGGTGGATGGTGGGTGATGGGTACAAGATGGCGGCGTGTGGGTGGATGGTGGGTGATAAAACATGCGTGTGGGTGGATGGTGGGTGATGGGTACAAGATGGCGGCGTGTGGGTGGATGGTGGGTGATGGGTACAAGATGGCGGCGTGTGGGTGGATGGTGGGTGATGGGTACAAGATGGCGGCGTGTGGGTGGATGGTGGGTGATGGGTACAAGATGGCGGATTGTAGAAAAACGTATAAAAGGAGTCGATTTTTAGATGTACAAGATGGCGGCCTGTGGGTGGATGGTGGGTGATGGGTACAAGATGGCGGCCTGTGGGTGGATGGTGGGTGATGGGTACAAGGTGGCGGCCTGTGGGTGGATGGTGGGTGATGGGTACAAGATGGCGGCGTGTGGGTGGATGGTGGGTGATGGGTACAAGATGGCGGATTGTAGAAAAACGTATAAAAGGAGTCGATTTTTAGGGTAGGGGTGTATTCATTGCACTACTCTGCGTAGCACTGTGACTTACCTGACCTGACCAGCCTCCCAGCCTGCCTACCTGCCTGCCTGCCTGCTTTACCTCTAGTCTGCTTCACCTCTAGCCAGTCAGCCAGCCTGCTTGCCTACTTGTATCAGCTGTGGAGAACCTTTTTTACTTTTTTTGATTTTACCAGTGCAAATTCAACAGACTATTACGCCGTATTAGTTACTCACCAGCCTGAGCCCACAGTCATGGAGGCAGCCCAGCTAGCGAAGTTTCGAAAGTACCGTGTTCACCTCATTGATAAAATACAGCATGTGGCTGAACTATGTGATTTCCTTATGCAGGAAAACATACTCGTGAAAGAGGGTGTCGAAAATATCATGGCGGAGAAAACCACTTCAGCACAAAACAGAGCTCTCATCGACTGTCTACTGCGCCGTGGTCCCTATGCATTTCTAGTCTTGGTGGCGGGGTTGAAGATCACGGGAAATGAAGAACTAGCAGATCTACTTGAAGCCGACGACGTTATACAAGATGATGATATCTTAGTTATGGATACCACCGAAGAGCGTACAGCTAGCAAACGTACGCACACTATCCCAGAGAGTACACTTGGCAAACGCGCTGGACGACCCAAACGGCCCCGACTAACACCGTTAGAAATACCCGAGTCAGTGGTTGAGCCAGTAGTACCCCAGCAAGTGTCTGTGAAAGAAGAAGTGCAACTTCCTATGTCTGTCCAGGAGATCAATAACCTCATCCAGCAAGCCTACCAGGCAGCCCACACGGACATTTGGGAGCTCTCACCCTATTTAACTGTGAGTGTGAAAGACGAAGAAGTGCATTTTAATGCAGCGGGCTTTAACGACAGACCCAGTAGGCATATTGCCATGAACTTAGACACCTGGCAAAAACTGGAGACCCTTGATTACTCCATCGATGCGGTTATTCGCGACCAGGGGAGTGACGAAGCGAAATTTCATGTGGGTGACGACATCTTTGTGAGCTGTGCTTATTTCAACGACCAGCTCCTCGTGCATATCCGTAAATGGAAAATGCGGTTAGATACGCAAGAGCTTGTTGCTTGTCCTCAGGGTGTCACCTTGAAATTAACGGCCTGGCGGAAGTTGCAGAGTCTCGCAAGTACAATTCGTCAAGCTCTGGCCTACCAGGTGTCTCACTATATTTATCAGAAGTACATCGACACAGTCCTGGATCTGATCAGACCTCAAATTCCACAGGACACTAGTGTACCCTCATACGCCATCATCACTGAGGCACTACAGACCGTGACGGAGACGCAAATTGCCCTGGGAGTGGAAGCTGCCTGCCCTCCCAAAATTCCACGTGAAGAGATTATTACGTACATTTACGTGCACCAGGGACGGAAAGATGATGATGAATTCAAACAAGTCTTGTTGGCGAACTATTGAGAACAAGTGTTGAAAAACATTTACCATACACATTCATTGAAGTGGCTTGAGAGCGTATAATTGTATTAAAAATTCAGAGTTTTTTTTACTGTTAATTGTATTAAAAAATTCAATACTCAGATATAATTGTATTAAAATTCAATACCCTTGTGAATACGTTCATTCTATTTGTGTTAATAAAAATAGTAGAAAATTAAAAAAATGCTTAGTGTTCATTCTTTTTTTCCTTTTTTTAATAGTAAAAAAACCCTAGCCCCAACACGTCTATTTTCATACCCTTCGGCCACCGCGCATGCGCAGAATGCCGATATTTCAACCCCACACCCAGTCCATTAGATGCCCCTTCATGAATGCTTCACATTGATACCTCACTCCATCCCATCGGTCCACTAGGGCTCCCCTAGCTCCAAAAAGGCTATTTTCATACCCTTCGGCCACCGCGCATGCGCAGAATCACCCTAATTCAACCCCACACCCAGCCCATTAGATGCCCCTTCACCTAAGTTTCAATTTGATACCTCACTCGACCCACTCCCCCCCCAAAAAAAAAAAAATTTGAAGGTTTGCGCATGCGCACTCGAAAAGGGTATGAAAATAACAGAGCTCTCGTCCAATCAACACCCAGCCCATTAGATGCCCCTTCATGAATGCTTCACATTGATACCTCACTCGACCCCATTGGACCATTAGGGGCTCCCCTATAGCTCCAAAAAGGTTTGTTATTTTCATACCCTTTTCGAGTGCGCATGCGCAAACCTTCAAAAATTTTTTTTTTTTGGGGGGAGTGGGTCGAGTGAGGTATCAAATTGAAGCTTAGGTGAAGGGGCATCTAATGGGCTGGGTGTGGGGTTGAATTAGGGTGATTCTGCGCATGCGCGGTGGCCGAAGGGTATGAAAATAGCCTTTTTGGGGCTAGGGGAGCCCCTATTGGACCGATGGGATGGAGTGAGGTATCAATGTGAAGCATTCATGAAGGGGCATCTAATGGACTGAGTGTGGGGTTGAAATAATCCTTTTTTTTCAATAATTTCATTCGTTGTTTGTTCTGTCTGGAAATCTCCGCCTTCATTCCATTCATCTCTTCCCGCATGCCGTTAATCACTTCGTTTAGGCGCGTTACCTCGGCTTCGCCCCAAGAGCATGGTTGTGGTGGTGTTTCTGCAGCCGAAGTCGTTATACTGGGAGTTTCGGCAGGCAACGTCGTTGTTGTAGTTGTTGGAGGTATATTGCTATTTAACCATGCAAGGTCTTGTCCGTTTTCTCCATCAGTTATATCGTCGTCTGTTTCTTCTTCTATGGTCACCATCCTGTTAATTTCTTGGTCTTGTTCTTGACTTAGCCTTTGCAACCGTCCATCTTCTTCTGCCATTACATCTCGCCGGAGTTGTTCCAGTTCTCCTGTACTTCGTCTGATCATGGCTTCGTCTTCAATAACCCGCTGAAAGCTTGTAATTATGGTTATTCCACCATCATCTTCACTGCTAATCATCTCTCTGTGTTCTGTAGCAGCATTTCTAGGATCTCTAGGGGGTGGTGGGTGAACAGTGGTCGTCTTCTTGTAGCCATGATTGAATTTGTGAATAAATGTCAATATACTACACGTTATTTATAGTCTAGACGGCTTGTGGGTGGATGGTGGGTGATGGGTACAAGATGGCCGCCTGTGGGTGGATGGTGGGTGATGGGTGCAAGATGGCCGCCGGTGTGAGTCAGTGCAAGATTATGGTATCTGCAAATAAATTGTCACTTCCGTTATCATTCGGGCTGTTATAACAAAATAAATTTCAGCCCGTTATTATTTGGGTTGTAATATTAGTAACATGCCCGGGTTCAAAAATAAATTTTAGTCCGTTATCATTCGGACTGTGTAATATTAATTAATTACTGGGAGAGAGAAAAAATTAAACCTGTGTTTATAAGAGAGAGATTAGTCCTCACAAGGACTTTTAATATAGGACAGGGGTTGTTTTTTTGGTGATGCAGTTTGCTAATAAAAAATAAAAAAAGGGTGGGGATGTATGCTTTGAAATTTGTGTGCCAAATTATTAGAAAGCTTCCTCTTTCGAAGCATTGGTTCGCCCTTAAAAGGGCGGTTAGAATCAATTTTTTTCCCCTGTTTTTCTTCAGGGTGGGGAGTTGCCTACTTCCCCATCTGGCTCACCGAGAAGTACCGGTACGGACTCACATCTTCTCCATCTACCTCCGGGGTGATGGGCATCCCATCGATGAAGATGGCGGCAGCTATGGTGGGTGGAGGTTTTTCATACACGATGGAGGGCAGGTATTCGAGGGGAAAGGGCGCTGTTGCCGGTGATGACGGCTTGGGCGCCAGCAGCGGAAGAGGGTGGGGGTACATTTCTTCTCCCATCAGGTCTTCTAGGGGAAAACAAATTTCATCCCGGGGCGCTATGGCCCTCTTCTTTCGCCTGGATATCTTCGTCGGTACTGCTGCTGCTACTCTTGGCTTCCTGACGGACTTGACTGTTGACATCTTTGCTGTAGCAGCGACGGGTTGTTTTTGGCTCAATAGGGGAAAACAAATTTCATCCCGGGGCGCTATGGCCCTCTTCTTTCGCCTGGATATCTTCGTCGGTACTGCTGCTGCTACTCTTGGCTTCCTGACGGACTTGACTGTTGACATCTTTGCTGTAGCAGCGACGGGTTGTTGTTGGCTCATATTTTTCTCTGTGTTCTCTCTGTTCTTATGGCATTGAAAAAGTTTTGGAATAATCCAATTCAAGCGAGCGCTATATATATAGACAAAGCGCGGACGTGGGTGAAATCGTGTAGGCTGTCTGTTTTTCTGGCGTACGTTGAAAAATCGGTGTGTGTTTGTTTCCCAATTATAAAAGGCTGTGATTTGACAATAAAATGTCAGTCCCGTATAAATTTTATTTCCAATTGAACTCAGATAATTCATGGTGTAGTATTTAAAATTTTAGCAGCCTAGCGCTCGACTATGTCGTTATTTTTATAATTTTAGCGAATTTTATAGGCCTAATGTTAAAGTCCGGTAGTGTGAAAAACTCCGTACATTGAAAATAAATTGATTTTCCTGGCTAAAAATACGTCAACATTATGACTTACAATCTTATACTAGCTCGGTGAAAATTCCAGCGGGTTTATCGAAAGAGAACTCTAGAAAATTATTAAAACATACCCTTCGTTTCACTGTAAGAAACACAACGTGCGCAGTTCCAATTCAATTTTTGGTGCAAAAAAATGGGACGCAACTCTGTTTTGACAGAAATGACATTTGTTCCAATTAATGCTATTTCGTAATTTATTAAATGTGTTTGTCGTATGAATTACATTGTTTTATTGAGGTAGGATCATGAAAAGGATGTTGGCTACCTATTTCATTAATTGTTTTATTGAATTAACGTTTCCTTAAATTTATAAGCTGTCTCAAAAGGGGCCCTGAGTTCGCTGGAAAATCGGGAACCCTCTCGCCAGCAGTAAGCGCACTATGGGCACACAGTTTAGCATTAAAAAAGTACCTTCACGTACGTATAGCATTTATTACATTATATAGTATGGCTTTCCAAGTATTTGGTCTTGCTATCTGAGAGCACTATGGATTGTTCTGGTAATTATGATGACTTGATATTATATCTCAGCAATGATATTATTTTATTTTATCATGTTAATTATTCAAGAATATCAATTTATGCACTCTTGGTCCGCCTACAAAAATTGCATTGTCAATTTAATTATTTTTCTAGAACAAGGTATGAATTTTTTTATTTACAATTTTTTTATTACGATGAAATTAGCAAGAATCGGTATATATATATTTTGCCTGGCCGGTATTTTTGTCATTCATCATTATGGCAGCGCCCGGAAAGGAGCTCGCTTTCTTTCAACTGACGTCTGATGTGATTCTAATCGTGTATGATCATGAATTGCAGCTCATCGAAGAACATCCTAGAGAGGTGAAGTTATCTTTAAACCTACCAGGCTGGACTCTATTAACACGGTTGTTACAGGGAAAAGAGCCCGAAGTGGATTTTATGCATGTGGGACTCGGTGTATACCTGCGAAGTGGTAGAGATGATTCTTTTTTTCCGCGGCTAGAACAGTGTGGGGGTGCCGCTATTCTACTTCGGCCGGCATTATGGCAGGCGCTGAAAGCTATTATCACCGATGTCCACGACGTACTCTACCCTGAGGCCAATTCTCTAGCTACCCGTACGCTTACCCCGGATTGTACGCTATTATTATACCCTCAACGCGTGGAGCTGATCGATGACGATAGCCGATGTTGGTGTACGTGTGAACCGGCGCGTGTCTCTTTATCTCGGAAGGCTGGATTACCTTGAAACGTGTGTTATGCGGTGATCTCGACGGCAATAGTATTCACCTGTGTGACGATGTGTACATTTTCCGCGGACCTTATTTTGCGCGACTTCTGTGTCTCAAGCGAGGGGGATTTACTCTGGACCCCGATCTATGGACGGCTTTGCAACAAGTAGTGCCCATGGTGGATATCGTACTCTCTCCACAGGAGCCGCCTCTCACAGAATAGTACCTGACCCTATAAATACGAGGATGAGACAGAGTGTGTGTCATTCTTCGTTCGACATTTAGAGCAAGCATGTCACTACGAGCCATCCTGCCTCTTACACCTTACCAGGTGGGGTTATACGTCTATGAAGATAAAGTCACCCTGGTGGAAGATGGTGGAGCTATTTGCTGGGCGCGCGCTGAGACTTTATCGAATACGGTGACACTACAGCGTGATGGCTGGACTAAATTTAAACGGGTGTTGAGCGGTGAGTTAGACGGACACCTCATCCACCTGGACAATGCCATCTACGTATACCATACCGCCCTCTTCCCACGTGTGGGCCGCTACCAAGAGCCTGCGCGAAGTTTCATCCTAACTCCCACTCTGTGGTCAGCCTTGGAGAAAATAGTACCTATTGTGGACCAGTTGTTTACACCGGACGATCGATCACCCGACCAATTAGCGTGGGTTCGTGCTATGGAAGATGCGCTGGCTGAACCTTATGAAAAAAAACATGATGATGATACAGCCGGGGAAAGTACTATGTCTATAGAATGCACAGAGGCTAGAGTGACAGTGTCACCTGATGAAACGACCCACACACATGACGGCGACCCAGAACGATGAAGGGTAAGAAGAAGCCCGTGATGAAGCAGCGGTCCCGAAAGGAGAAAAAGGAGTCTACAGTGATTAACGAGGTGTTAACCGATTTGTATTACAGCCCTACCAGTCCAGCCGCGTATAGCGCTGTGGGAGCGCTATCTCGAGCTGCCCATTCTCAAGGCATCAGTCGAACTGAAGTTCGAGACTGGTTAAAAACCCAAGACACCTATAGTTTACATCGAGCAGCTCGACGCCATTTTCGCCGTAACCGCGTCACCGTAGGAGGTATAGACGCGCAATGGCAGGCGGATTTAGTGGACATGAGTCGATTTGCACCTCACAATGATGGACATCGGTACATATTGACCTGTATCGATATTTTATCCAAGTATGCCTGGGTACTACCCATTCGCACCAAAACAGGAGAGAATCTAATAGGAGCATTCCAGCAGATTTTCAAGACGGGGCGCAAACCTCTTTATTTACAAACGGATGAAGGCACAGAATTTCTCAACCGATCCTTTCAAGCCTTTCTTAAGAAACAGAAGATATTTTTCTTTCATACGTACAACGAGACGAAAGCTTCTGTGGTGGAACGCTTCAATCGTACCTTCAAAGGCCGAATGTACAAGTATTTTACCGCCCAAAACACCCGACGGTACATCGATGTATTACCTCAACTGGTCCAAGGGTACAATCGCGCCTATCATCGCAGTATCCAGCGAGCTCCCCGTGATGTGACAGAACGCAACGAACATCAAGTGCGTGCTACGCTGTACTCATCCAGTCCATCACTCACGGCACCCCGTTACAAACGTGGAGATGTGGTACGGATCAGTAAAGTGAAAGGCCAATTTGAGAAAAGTTACTTGCCCAACTGGAGTGACGAGCACTTTGTCATCGTTCGCCATAAACCTCGACAGCCACACGTCTATCAACTGGAAGATCTACAAGGAGAGAGACTGCAAGGCACGTTTTACGAGGCAGAATTACAACCCATAGTGAAAACACAGAAAGACTACTACACGGTGGAAAAGATTTTGAAAACGGAACATCGACGTGGCATCCCCTATCATCTCGTCAAATGGCAAGGATGGCCTCGTTCGTTTAATTCCTGGGTGTCCGGCCGTGACATGAAACGTCTATAAATTCTAACCCCTATCATCACCCGCCTTCAGTGTAGGATTGTACCATGGATAGTACACGTCTACCCTTACTATTACGAACTCGAAAAGCACAAGTGGGTACTGTAGTGTGTGTAGTAGTGGTTCTGGGTACGTTATTTACAGGCGTGTTCTACGATTTGACGACCGTGATATCCTGTTTGAACACCCTGCGTTCCACATCTCCGTCATCCACCACTTCCACCACGACGACCACGACGCTGCCTACGCCAGCCAAGACGTCAAGGGTTCGCCACGTATCAACCCAGACGTCTACCACACCGCCGTCTACACCGTCTACTCCAGCCATCACCACTACGGTACCCTTTGCCCGCTACATCGACCTATCCACGACGACGACGTCCCGTACTACTACCACGACTCCACGTCATCCTACGTCATCCCTAAGAAGCGACGATCCTTCCACCCCACCACCACCAACACCTAGTACCACCAACACCACCACGCTGCTAAACATATTTGCAGTGGATCCCCGTGAATCACAACGTTTACCACGACAACGGTATCCATTGGACTACGATCCCCGGTGGGATCCCCGACAACGGTGGTGGGCTTCTAACCGTCGAGCGCAAATCACCAAATAAAAAAACTAAAAAAAACTATGGATCCTCGGTGGCAGCATCCTTTCACGTGTCTCATCGCTGGACCGACAGGGTCGGGAAAAACACACTTCGTTCAACGTCTCATCCAACACGGGTCAGCCCTCATTTCACCGCCTCTAGCTCGCATCCTGTGGTGTTATGGAGCTTGGCAACCCGCGTACGAGGAACTGGCCCGTGTCCCGGGACTCACCTTAGTGGAAGGCTTACCCCCTGAGGATACACCCCAAGACACCTTGGTGGTGGTGGACGATCTCATGACGGAAACGGACAGTCGAATCACCCGTCTCTTTACCAAAGGAAGCCATCATCGTCGGTTGAGCATCATCTACATCGTGCAGAATCTCTTCAGTAAGAACAAAGAGCACAGGAACATTAGTTTGAATGCTCAGTATGTGGTGTTATTCAAAAACCCCAGAGACGCTTCACAAATTACCCACCTGGCCCAACAGATGTACCCTAAAAACACGGCCTTTGTACGAGAAGCCTTTGAAGATGCTACCCAACCCGCTCACGGGTATCTACTCTTCGACTTGAAACAAGACACGCCCTCTACCCTGCGATTGCGTACCCTCATTTTTCCCGGCGAGGTGCAGACGGTGTACACACCCAAATGATAAAAGAAAAAAGAGTAAAGAAGATAAAAGAAGAAGACAACGCACTCTAGCCGTCATTCATCATCATGTCTGCACGGATACGCAAGCACGCGCCGGCCCTGCGCGTATTACGCAGCGCGCCACCGGAGGTGGGCCGGGCCCTGGTGCGCGGAGCGGATGCGGACTTGGTACGGTGTTTGTGTGAAGTGGCCCATAATGTGTTAAAAGGCAATGTTCCACTCAGTCCTCTGCAGAAAGGGAAATTGCAACGGCACAAGGCGGGTCTCCGAACGTTGGTGAAGAAGACGGGCAGTGTCAAGAAAAAGAAACAGGTGTTACAGCGAGGTGGATTTCTCGGCGCACTCCTCGCTCCCTTAGCCGCTACTGTACTGGGACCGTTACTAGGCTCCATCTTGGGACGCTAACGGCATGGAACATACGAAAAAAATTATGCTGGTCGAACCTCGACTGTTACAGAGTTTGCAATCCCCCTATCCCGTACCGGCCACAGTGCAACAACTCCAGTCTCTGGATGAAGAGATGAATAGTATACTGCAACGTCGACTCCCCGATCACGAGAAAATTCAACTCTACCATCATACGCTGAACCGGTACCAGACGTTTATGGATCAATATAGAGGGGGGAGTAGTAGTACACTGCCACAACTACCCACCACAACGCCTACACTCCCATCCCCACCACCACTACCACCGTCATCCTCTGCCTCACCTGAGCTGGAACAGGAAGTGTTGGCCAGTGTGCCTAAAGCCTTCAAGACCAAGGCGCGTTTATTGTTGGACCGGGTGAAACAGAATGCCGATATGGGTTGGAACGCTGAAGGAAAACTGCTGATTAGAAACCAAGTGGTGCCGGGGTCTCATATGACCGATTTGATCAACGATATGGTACGTTCTCGCAAACACTCTAATCCACCGGGCTGGGAAGCCTTTGCTCAGGGGTTAAAAGACACACACACCCCTCAAGAATTGGTAGGAAATCGTGAACGCTGGAAGTGGATGCAAGCACCCTCTCGACGTCTCCCCCATACCTGGGAACGTGAATGGCAACCGCACACGCCACCCAAAACACCCTCACGGCGGGCACCTACTTCGTCACCTCTTTTACCACGCCATCCCCTGCAAACCCCCAGAGCTAAGTCACCGCGACGGTCACGACGCCGAGGTCAGCAGCCCAAGGCCTGGGAACCCTACTAAGGGATACCCTACTAATAACTCCTATAAAAACCCGGTGCAGAAGCCAGAACAACTCAGTCGTCGTCGTCATGTTTTACCTGACGTTGCCCAGTAATAGCTCACTCGACGTGTTTCCTGACAACACCTTGACCAAGTATGTCACTCAATTACCCCAACCGTTACATTTACCTGGACGATGGGAATGTGGACTGGTGGATATTCAATACCCTTACTCATGGTACAACGTACAAGACCGAGAAGTATGGTACGAAGTGACCTACGAAGATAAAATCTACAGACTGACTCTCCCCCAAGGCCAATACGATACGCCCCAGAAGTTCAGTCAGGGTCTGAATGCCTTGTTGGAGTACAAGGCCCTAAAGGAGAGCACGGATAGTGCAACACGCCTGATAGCCTTTCGCTTCAAGAAAAACGTGTTCTTCGATGTCAACGTACACAACGACAAAAGCTCTATCATGCTGAGCCCTAACGTGGCTGTGAAACTCAGTCCTACACTACAGCAAATGTTACGGCTGCCTGAGCGCGTCTACACGGGTCCCACCATTGACAACGGTACCCATTTGATGGATATGAAAGTAGGTATGTACGGACTGTACGTCTACTCGGACGCAGTGGACAGCCATATTGTGGGTGATGTGAACACACCTCTGTTACGGGTGGTGCCCATTAGCAAGACGTATGGCGATCAAGTCACCGAGAGTTTCAACCATATAATGTACCTGCCCGTACGACATACCGATATCAACACGATCACGGTGGATATAAGAGATGACACGGGACGTCCGATCCCATTCGAACGAGGAAAAGTGGTGCTGACACTTGCTTTCCGACAAGCCCGCTCTCCTCACTTCGTATAATGTACGTGCCTTACCAGTGCCATACGCCCAGCTATGCCGACTACTACAAGAAACAAACGGGAGGAAGCTTGCCCATGTTTAGCGGTGCACGCATGCAACGAGGCCACGGATTGGGGAACATACTGGGCAGCATTGTGAAAACGTTTTTACCCTTGGTGACACGGGGTGTGAAAGCGGTGGGGAAACAAGCGGTACGCAGTGGATTGCGCGTGGCCGGTGATGTGATGGAAGGCACAGCACCCCGACAAGCCTTGAAACGACGGGCTAAAGAAGCCGGCGGCGTCTTGATCGCCAAAGCCCTTAAAAGACAAAGACCGACACACCCAAGATTCATTCAACGTCCAACACACCGACGACGCACACCCCAGAGGAGGACTCAAACCAGGACAAAGAATAAGAAGAAGAAGAGAAGTAGTAGTAGGAGAGACATCTTCGCATAATGGCATTCATTCACTCCGAGTCGTGTCCGTCTACCAACAGTGAATTGGATTTGTGGACTATTCCACCCACCCAAACCAGTGTAGCCGAAGGACGTTGGGTAGAACATCGATCCCTGGCTAGCCTGACGGGAATGGGCCCCGTGGAATTTACCATTGAAAACAAAGATACGGCCTACCTGGATTTAGCTCACACCTACTTGTACGTGAAAGCCAAAATAATGGACAACGACGATACGCCCATAGCGGACGATGCGGTAGTAGGCCCGGTGAATCTTTGGCTGCACTCCTTGTTCCAACAGGTGGATATAGGTCTGAACGATAAACTCATCAGTACGTCCACCAATACGTACCCGTACCGAGCCTACATGGAGACGCTGTTGTCGTACGGTGAAGATGCCAAAAAATCACACTTACAAGCTGAGCTGTACTTCAGGGATTCACCCGGAAACATGAACACCTTGCTCGGTGCCAATACTGGGTTCACCGACCGCCAAAGAATGGCAGCCAAAAGCAAGTCCATCGATATGATGGGACGACTGCACGCCGATCTGTTCCTGCAAGACCGCTACATGATGAACGGTGTATCCATCAAGATCAAGTTGATCCGTTCCTTACCCGCGTTCGCCTTAATGGCCGGTGGGGAGGGGGGGTGTCGACTACAAGATCGTCATTGAAGATGCAGCCCTGTTTGTCCGTACGGTAGATTTGCAACAGGGCGTGTTGCTGAGTCACATGGAAGCCTTATCGAAAAAACCAGCCCAGTACCCCATCCGACGCGTACAGACCAAGGTGTTCTCTATGCCAACAGGTACGATGATGACCAACCGTGAAAATTTATTTCTAGGGGATCTGCCTAAACGTCTTACCCTGGCGTGTGTGACCAACACCACTTTCAATGGAAATTGGGCTGAGAATCCGTTCAACTTTCAACATTTCAACATCAACTTTGTGGCACTGCACGTGGCCGGCCATCAAATTCCAGCCCGTCCATTACAACCGGACTTTAAAAACCAAAACTATGTGCGGACCTACCTGAACCTGTTTAGAGCCACAGGACAAAACAACCAGGACGAAGGCAATACCATCAGTCGACAAGACTTTAGCCATGGGTACACATTGTTCGCCTTTGACCTCACCCCCACCTTGGAACACGATCATCAACTGGCTTTGCTCAAGAAAGGAAACCTACGGTTGGAACTGCGTTTCGCCACCCCTCTAGTCAACACCATTAACGTGATTTGCCACGCCGAGTTTGATAACGTCATCAGCGTGGATCAGCAAAGAAACGTGCTGTGTGACTACGCCAGCTAAGAGTCATGGATACAGAGCAGCTGATGAGCATACTCCAGCGAGATCCGAAGATCCCCTTTCGAGGTGTGTTTCGACGCAATGTGTTTCCCACCCACTCCACCACCCCAGCAGCCTACATCCTGAATACAGACACGAGGAGTCGACCCGGTGAACATTGGATAGCTGTGTACGTGGACACCCTAGGCCAAGGCGAATACTTTGATTCCTACGGACTTGCACCCCTACATGCCGATTTGGTGAAATTCATGGACGTCTCTACTACAGAGTGGCGTTGGAATACTCAAAGATTACAAGGACCCTTGAGTAGTGTGTGCGGACAGTACTGTGTGTTTTATCTCACTCACCGGAGTAGAGGACATTCTATGCCCACCATTGTACATATGTTTGATGATTATTGTCAAGCCGAAGACCGTGATGTCCTCGTCTATGACTGGACGGCATCTCGTTTTAATGTGCATGCTCCATTTCTCTGGTTAACTTAAAAATGTACTGCGCGCGCAGGCCACTTGTTTATTATTATTATCACGTTATATTGTTATGACGTTGTTGTTCTGACGTTCATTGATGTTGTTGAATAAATTGATGAAAAAACACAAAAAATGTTTTGACTTTTTTTTTATTTAAGTCAACAAGAAAGGATTAGACTATATACAAATAGAATACAGGGTACAAATAGTAGGGGTATGTACACATAGAATAGTAGTGGTATGTATAAGGTACAAAAAAAGTTCTGTCAGGAGTAGGATTCGAACCTATGACAGCAATCGCCGACCAGCACTTAATACCGGCGCCTTAGACCACTCGGCCATCCTGACTTTTACATTTGTGTATCAACAGTTATAGTTCGACATTGTTCACAAGTCCAAGTAGGTGGTGCTCACACCGTCGGCCAACACTTTTCGTTTGGGATAAAAGAAAGTAAAGGCGTCTCGTTGCTGGATATAGGTGCGCATCTGGTGGTCGACGACCCGAAATCCTCTGTTGGTGCCACTCGCACTGGCCTGGCTTTGCAACACGCCCAGGTAGAGAGCTGTGTCGATGTTGGGATCGCGCCGGCTCACCCCTTTGCAGCTAAACTTATTTTCGTCTTCGTCTCCTCCGTAACAGTAATACGTCTTGGAGGAGAGCGCAATCATAGCATCCCCACTCCACTCCAGCTTGAACAGGCCCGGCGTACGCTTATCGTACTGGTAATGGTCACGTCGAGGTAGCCACTGGTCCCGTTCCGCTTCATACTGGGCCCGTAACTCCGGTTTCACCAGGGACTCCCAATCCGCATTAGAGACGGCCATGTAGGCCGAGTCGGTATCCATCTCCATGAGTTGCCAGTCTGAGGGATTAAAATAGACACCCATGAAGTCATAGAGAAAATGCAGCATCCTCAGCTTGGCCACCTGATATACCATACATCCAATCTGCAGGGGTAAGTTGTACCGGATAGTCTTCTTGGCTGAAGTGACTTCATAGGTGTCGTCATCGATGACCTCCACGGATCGAAACAGAGGAGAATTCACTTTTTTGCGGGCTTGGGCAGTAGTACAAATGTTCACGTTGACGTGCTTATCCTGGTTCGTTACCGTTTTTCCGTAATAACCATTGCCAGTGAGCTTCCAAGATTCAGCGATGATGGCCTGACTCGGGTATTCATCACCTTGACGACGGGCCGACGTGACGAGGTCGGCATTCTCCGCAAAACAAGCCTCGGGTACGTACTGTATCACTTGATATATTTGAGTAATTTCCAAACCGTGGTTCATGTACCACTGCAGTAAGGGGGTGCCCAGCAAGATTTTCTCGGCCCACATACTACCAATCAACATCCGTCGAGGTTGAGGCAAACACTCGTGTTGCTCCGCATAGGTCCTCATGGTGTCCCCAATATCCGCCCGACCCACCAGCGTGTTCTTAAAGATGGGAGGGCACTGGGCGAAGAGAGGCTTGAGAGTGTCAGGAACATGCAAATCACATTCCACAAAGCCGTAGAGGTCCCCCGAACGAATGGCGTCCAACATCTGTGGCAGACTCAGCAGTCGCCGACGACTCAAGGGGTACTCACGTTCTTTTAGGAAACGTCGTAAATGGGGCAGGGCCTGGCACATCGTGTGAAATTCACACTCCCACATTTCAATCAGATGGTATCCTCTCTCTTTCACATAATCTCCGTTCGCCACCACTTCTTCCCGTAATTCTTGCGGTGTTTTTCCACGTCGCTCGTTGAAGCGTCCAGCGCTGAAATGGCATTCGTGGCCGTGCCAGTAACAGCCATAAAACTGGAATACGGTCGGTGTTCCTTGTACAAGGGCAAACCCATCGACGGGGAGTCGACGATCTCCTATACGCTTCTCCGGTCTTTGTAGGGCCCCTTTGCCCCTCCTGTTAATGCATACAGGCCGTGTCGATGAAGCAACCACGGAGGGAGTAGTACAGGAGCACCGATAGGATGATCTCTCATTTTCGTGACGAAAAATGTGACGTTGGTCACCATTTCCACCAACCATTGGGTATTGGGGCGTTGCAACCGAGCCCATTCCAATGGATCCAACGTAGTCAATTGGTCGATGAGTGGCTCCAGAGAAATCGCATCCGTCACCGTGAACGGCTGATCAAACACATAGGTATTATTGCTGGGATAATAATACCGCAGCTGGTCCGTCGCCTTGTGCCGTAAAATGTACCCGAATGTCATATTCAACTTGAACGCTGTCACCTGATCTCTGAAAATGTTCTCGGCATAGGTAGACAGATACGTGAGGTCCTGCAGCCGAAAGTTATACAAGTCCAATAGACGACGGTCACGGTGAAAACAATGGCGTATGGTAGCCCAGTGACGTTGATAAATGTCCCTGACACGCTCGTCTTCAGGCAAGACTTCAACCGGAGGTGCTGCTGGGTCCCAGGGAAAATCTTCTCCACGTCTCATGCTTTCGTCTCATACAAGCGGATAGGCAAGCAGGCTGGATGACTGGCTAAAGGTGAAGCAAGCAGGCAGGCGGGTCATGGCAGGTAGGCAGGCTGGGAGGCTGGTCAGGTCAGGTAAGTCACAGTGCTACGCAGAGTAGTGCAATGAATACACCCCTACCCTAAAAATCGACTCCTTTTATACGTTTTTCTACAATCCGCCATCTTGTACCCATCACCCACCATCCACCCACACGCCGCCATCTTGTACCCATCACCCACCATCCACCCACAGGCCGCCATCTTGTACCCATCACCCACCATCCACCCACAGGCCGCCATCTTGTACCCATCACCCACCATCCACCCACAGGCCGCCATCTTGTACATCCATCGACTCCTTTTATACGTTTTTCTACAATCCGCCATCTTGTACCCATCACCCACCATCCACCCACACGCCGCCATCTTGTACCCATCACCCACCATCCACCCACACGCCGCCATCTTGTACCCATCACCCACCATCCACCCACACGCCGCCATCTTGTACCCATCACCCACCATCCACCCACACGCCGCCATCTTGTACCCATCACCCACCATCCACCCACACGCCGCCATCTTGTACCCATCACCCACCATCCACCCACACGCCGCCATCTTGTACCCATCACCCACCATCCACCCACACGCCGCCATCTTGTACCCATCACCCACCATCCACCACACGCCGCCATCTTGTACCCATCACCCACCATCCACCCACACGCCGCCATCTTGTACCCATCACCCACCATCCACCCACACGCCGCCATCTTGTACCCATCACCCACCATCCACCCACACGCCGCCATCTTGTACCCATCACCCACCATCCACCCACACGCCGCCATCTTGTACCCATCACCCACCATCCACCCACACGCCGCCATCTTGTACCCATCACCCACCATCCACCCACAGGCCGCCATCTTGTACCCATCACCCACCATCCACCCACACGCCGCCATCTTGTACCCATCACCCACCATCCACCCACAGGACGCCATCTTGTACCCAGCACCCACCATCCACCCACACGCCGCCATCTTGTACCCATCACCCAAGCCGCCATCTTGTACCCATCACCCACCATCCACCCACAGGACGCCATCTTGTACCCATCACCCACCATCCACCCACACGCCGCCATCTTGTACCCATCACCCACCATCCACCCACACGCCGCCATCTTGTACCCATCATCCACCATCCACCCACACGCCGCCATCTTGTACCCATCACCCACCATCCACCCACACGCCGCCATCTTGTACCCATCACCCACCATCCACCCACACGCCGCCATCTTGTACCCATCACCCACCATCCACCCACATGTCGCCATCTTGTACCCATCACCCACCATCCACCCACACGACGCCATCTTGTACCCAGCACCCACCATCCACCCACACGCCGCCATCTTGTACCCATCACCCAAGCTGCCATCTTGTACCCATCACCCACCATCCACCCACAGGACGCCATCTTGTACCCATCACCCTCCATCCACCCACACGCCGCCATCTTGTACCCATCATCCACCATCCACCCACACGCCGCCATCTTGTACCCATCACCCACCATCCACCCACACGCCGCCATCTTGTACCCATCACCCACCATCCACCCACACGCCGCCATCTTGTACCCATCACCCACCATCCACCCACACGCATGCGCACACTCCCAATTGTCACGTCACCAAAGGTTCTGCGCATGCGCAGTGACGCGCTATCCTATCAATTTACGCCTTGTATACTACTAGTATACCAGGAATTATCAACACGGATATTACGGATATATCGAGATAATGACACAGAAGAGACATTTAGGAAATTAATAATAATAATAAATTTATTCAAAGAATCGCATGGCACCAACATTGAATACATATCATTGTAGGTCTACTGGTATGTTGTCAGTTGCATCTTCTCAAAAGGTATATTGCACGTCTTTGAATTCGAAGTGTTCATAACTGAGCATCGTTATATTGCAATGCGGGTGCATATCACAGATAATCATTGGATATTGGTGAAAATAATATTTCATTAAATAATGATTTCACAGCTGCAGGTTTAAAAGAAGTGTGTTAAAAATATGAAAAACTCTATATTCTATGCTATTAACATGATTATGATGCTGGACAAAGGAACACGAGAAGGAAAAATGAAAATGCGATGTAGATGATTTGTGAAACACGATCCCTCTGGGGTTACAGGTTTTGAGTTATAGATGCAGTGTATGATTTCTAATCGTTCCTAATAGATCATTTTATAGCCCTACCCTGTACCGATATATACAGACAATCCTGGGACTGATCAGTACTGTCCAGTAACTGCACAGTTTTGTTCAGAAAGTTCTCACCAGTTGCTCACAGTACAGTATTGAGCTCCCGAGAAGCTATGACCAATTGCTGACCGTACAGTATTGAGCTGTACCGTTAAGTTACTGATCGGTACCGGGTACCAAGCCGTTACTGTACAGGTCAACAACTGAACAGTTATGACGTCACAATGAGTTCTTGTGGCTTGTTTGTCAAGCCCCAAACCCCAAATCCCTACAGGCAAGCCATCCCCATTCCCCCATTGTCCGGGCTGTAATCTTGCACCTACCAACGGTGTATCTGACAGTTTGAGGTACGCTCTGAAGCGTCTGGGCTTCTTCCGCCCAGAAAGTTCTCTGTCGACTTTCCCAGACTCTCCAACTTGCTTTCAGCTTATTATTGGTGCATTCCATCATGGGAACACAAAACAAGAGATTTGGGAAAAGGGGGGGGGGGGGAGGAAGCAACGTTCGCCACTCCACCCTAAAACCACTCCCACCCTCCCAAATCCCTTGTTTTGAGGGCCTGTGATTCCATATAGGCCTATGCTGTTAGCCATTGTTGAAATCTGAGATTCCTCCCCCGCGTTTCCTGTCATTTAACCACACCGTTCATGTTCTCTCCTGTTTTCGGAAATCTTTCACGAGTCTGGCCATCTCGTCCATCGACTCGTATATACCTTCTCCATTCATGGCGCAAGCGCCGCGAATGTACCACTTTCGGTCCCGTACATCTGTTAGACCGAGTTTATCAGCAATTTCGGATGTTTTCATCGCACCTATATGGAGTGAAAAAGAGAATGATGTCAAACAAGCTATTCCAGATGATATACTATCACTTCTCATGAGCTTCGGCCCAAAGTACATGCAAGTTGACGATGAAATGCAAGGAAGTTTAGGTGAAATACCCTGATTGCTAACATACTTGATATAGTAATGTGTAACATGTCCCTTGTATACATGTATCTGCATGTGTCTGCATCGCTAGCAAAATCAGCATGGTTATCTTCCCCTGAATTAGCAGTATTGCACACTTATCCTAAATCATGATATTTATATCGAAATTGGACAACACATGTATGCGTGATGCGACTTCCGGTATACATGGGGTTCGATGTGAAACTGTATCTTGTGAGAAAGCAGGAAATCATAACGTAGCATTATGTCGAAGCTTGTTTGATTTACATGTAACACTACCTGGCCTAGGCGATTCGAGGCCTGACAGGTCCCCTCCCCCACAATAATGGTGCTGAAAATTCCACAATATATCTTTTGGTAAAGTTCTACCAGAAGACGTAAATATAAAATCCAAGATCGCCGCAATGTTGACGGGTCGATATTTGATGTAAGACCGCATTGTTGAGGCTTTTGTGCAGCTGAAAAGGGTCACGTCTAGACGCATTGTTGAGCTCAGACAGGCTATTGTAGGCTTTGTCTTGTGCGTTCTTACACTAAGTATAAACCTGTTGAGGTCACGGTGACATATGTATATTAGGTCGCTTTGTCAGTCAGATTTTCCATTTTTTTAATTACATAATAAATTAGAAAATAATTATCTGACGTAAAATAAAATGCTGTTGGGCACTTTTATCGTTAGTAAAGGCAAAACATCTGAAGAAAAACGACAAAAATGCAAATTTTCGGTCACAACCTCATGACGGCCATCTTGAATTTTCCCATGTTTCTCTGCTCGGAGATAGGTTCAAAATGACCCCAATATAATATGAAGTCACGGAGTGTGATCTCATATTTTTTTGTCGTTGTGGACATAAACAGAAACGGAGGAAGAGGATAATAATTATATTCTTATAATGTATATAATGCTTATAATGTAGTTTACCTGGTAGATCTTGTTTATTGGCTATAACGACGACGGGTACTTGTCTCATTTCTGGACTCCGTAGAATGGCGAAGAGTTCTTCTCTTGATTCTGGTAGACGTTCTCGGTCAGCACTGTCCACGACATAGAGCAATCCTGGAAAGATGCGTAAGTACCAAAAACTATGCTTGTGACTTACAATATACAAAATACAGAGAATCGTTTATTGAATGAAAAAAAATCTCGCAGAGCTGATCAAATTGGGAAGAAATTGGGAAGCAAAGTTCACCGTGTTACGCCAAAACACGGATAACTAGGACGTAACGTACTCGGACCTTCGGACAACACATCATCGCGTTCACCCATGGTAGAAGATGGTAGATTAGAAAGGTGAGAGGAAGGGCCTGAAAGCGAGGGTGCGGTCAACAGCACGAGATCGGTTAATGGGAGGCTTGAACAATATGACCAGCAGATCAACTGGAAGTACTAGTTCTGTCAGTTGATTGGATATCTGGGCCAAAATCGGCAAACAAGAAGTGGTAATCGCATAATCTGATTGGATATTAGGTATTGTGCAAGTCCCCAATTAAAACCTATGTAAAGCAACGTTTGGCATCCCTACACGCCTTGGCGAAGTTGCTAAGAAAACGAGACATATTTACCATTTCGATGAAATGTATAAAGACCTCTACAGTAGCCTTTCGAGCTAATATAGGCTGCGTTGTATACCCCACAGGGAAGGTAATTCTCCCATATGTGTATATTACCACCAAAAGACCAGTGACCTTTTGGTTTTCCAGGAGACGTAATTTTGCGATCAGAGACTCGGGGGGCTCCCGGTTGGGTCTCGGGATTCTCCTGTCCACGAACCGGTCTTTTACTATCTACTGTCGCCGATGTGAGAGCCGCTATATTTGTTGTGTGTTTTCAGCATACAATGTAGTTTAGTCCCCCCCCCCACCTCCCCCCCCCCGCACCCGAATGTGTATCATCTCCTCATAATAATTCAATTTATTCTTTCTCCTGCGTAAATTGAGAGTTATTACATTCAACATACCTTGTGAATTTTGATAATATCGGTCCCATAGTTGACGTATCTTGTGCTGACCTCCGATGTCCCATACGGTGAAGGATATACCTTTACATGGGGTGACGGTCTCCACGTTAAAACCGATCGTCGGAATAGAAGTCACATTCTCATTTAACTTCACCTTGTATAATATGGTTGTTTTTCCTGAAAAAAACCCAAAGAAAGGATAACTTATCCATGAATTGTTGGATACATAATACTTTATGTGATAGGCCGATACTGTTACAGTATTATGTGACAGTATTGAATATTCCGTTAGACATTTTCTAAATTCTCTCTCTTGTGAATGCTATATTATAAAACACGCTGTCTCGATGTTTTTTTGGTTCAGGTTCCAGCCCTCCCACGCGCTCTGAGTGTGGGTCGCTATGGTAATTCTTCTCACAGTTAGGCCTACAGGTCACAAACCACTAAATATTCGCCTTACTTAATATGTAGTAAATTGACCGAGCACATCTTGAGAAATGACCCACCACACCAGGTAGCCTGGCCTTTTCGCTCAAACATATGGAAAATTCAGCATACATTCCCCAAAATTTTTCGAGATGAGACCGCCAGAAATAGGGTCATGCAGCCCGACACCATTACGGCAAATTTTGGAGGTGCCAATCAAACTGGCCCAGATTTTTTTTCCGATTAAAATTTGAAAAGATGGTTTTGATATATTTTACAGTCAGATATTATAGAAACATTTTAAAATACGTCACAGACTATTTCTGGCCTAGTCAGGTATAATGGCCAATCAATGTTCGCCGAAAGTCACCCACCCACTTCAATGGAGGTTTGTGACCTACACTTGATATGTGGAGGAATATGCCGACAGGATTTGCCCTCCCTTGCAGATGTAACACGCCATGATTTGCATTAATGTTAGCATATTAGCCCTATCATAATAGGCTAAACTTTACTTAAAACATATTCACATAATTCATGCCCGTTTAGTCAGGTCAAAATCTTTCACCATAGGAAACCTGTGACAACTACTACCCGAAGCGACAGCGTATGATGTCAATGGGGCGTGAAACCAGTAGTATTCCAAGATAGCGGGACTTCACCATTGTGGTACCCTATTAAATATGTACTGTTTTGTACATACGGATATGTTAATCAGAATGCGAAGTTCTATTTTATAGTCTAAGTTATACACCAATTACTGTTTTAGTGCTATAATATTTTATTATACAGATTAGAATAGTTTTCCATACCTGCTGCGTCTAGTCCAAGCATCAGGATTCTTGCTGGATCATTTTGGAAAATAGAAAAACTCTCAAGTAACTTCGATAGAAATAAACCCATACTCGATTTTTGTCACCCGTTTGTCCAGGTATACTCTAATATCCTCAATCAATTTCTGACAGGTGTTTTCGTTACCAGACGTTGATATATGAAGGCTATGTGAGAATCACTCTGGTTTTTATTTAGTCCCATGTATAGTTATTTATTTCGGGTGTCTAATCTGGGTGTTTCTGTCTACGCTGTATGGACGTAGTGTTATAATACAGGTTGGCAGTGTACACGTGTCCTGATATCAAATACATGATCATGCATGTTCGATAACTTCACATCATAAGATTTTACATGGCGGGGAATCCCCGGACCGCCAGAAGTAGAATAGCTGACAAATATGAACTGTAATACAAAATCTATAAATACCTATCCCATTAGTACTATGAACCGTTCACCTACTCATTTTCAGCTGTGATTAATAACACCACGGACATTATAATGTCATAACACAAATCCTATAGGTTTCGCAGAATAATTAGTTTTTGGATGATCAGGAATGGAAAATATTTTTTAAAACGAAAAATCAAACTATGACATAAACGAGACGAAGTCGAAATTCACTTTCATCTGGCGACAAACATTAATCCGTGATCTGAGTACACCTTGCTCTCCCAGCACAACCAGCGCCCCGTGCCCTTCAATCCAATGAACGAAGCTATATTTTGTAATACTTTTGTAATATGAAATTATATGTTAACATGTGATCTTCATTTCTTGTTATCAAATTTACTGCCAAAACCTGCTTTCTAATTTTCCTCTTACTGGGCGAAAGGGATTTCACATTTCATTAAATAAGCGTCTACGTATGATTATACCATGAGTTCGGATGATGTCTAATTTTAGAACATACGTATGTTTTGTATGACTCGCGTCTGTATCTCGTAGCTCATTAAGGGAGCGGCAACTGTATTTTATATGATTTATATATATATATATATATATATTTTTAACTTATACGGATGACGAGACATAAATAAAATATTATCTATCTATCTTTCTAGCTATCTATCTATCTGAGATAAAAATAGGATTTAGATTTTGAGAGGTTAAAACATACACTTTAAGCCATTACTATTCAGCTTATACATGGAGGTATCATTTAAATAGATAATACCTTTTGACCGTATGTCCAATCTTATCAAGTGTGGTATAGATTGAAAAAAATCATATAAAATCAATAAATATTTGAATGATATGACATCACTTGTCCACCAGTAGTATATAGAGTAGAAATATCTTAGCATTTCTGAAAGGCGGCGCAGGAGGTGGAGAAGTGACGTCACCTCCGGTCGAGGTCACATCTGGGTCGAAGGTCACTACCTGGTCAAAGGTCATGGTCGTTGAAGGGGTTGACACAGCAACGTTGCGAATAGAGAAGAGGTCACGTTACTGGCTGGGGTGGATACAAAACTAGGATTTTTCCAAAAACAAAAAAAGTGGAAAACGGACTTTACACCTACACATGGAGAGTAACCTAGGTAAGTGTGTATGGGCGCTATGGGATCCACAGGGGTCGTGTTTCTAATCTCACATGCCGGGCGGGGTGCATGTAAGATTAGATTTTTTCCGGAAAGTGCTGAAACACGGATTGTACACCCCAAAAATCCGGAAAACCCCCATCGACTGGGTCTATGTGACCTATAATTCCTAGACCGTGCAGGGTGGGGGAGCCCTTGTGGGATAGACTCAGCATGGAGAGCTCTCCAAGCGGATGCGCGTTCGCACGCGGAGAGTGTAGTAGAGACCCTCGGGTGTGTCTCGGCTATAAAATACGCCCCTCTATAAAGTCTACACCCACATTTCCACTGTTTCTGGGTCATAACGGAGACCCATTCCTATGCGACTCGCATTTTACAGCATGCGGCTGTGGTTGATTCACTCACGGGATACCGAGCGGTGATCCGGTCCATGTTTGAGATGGCGACGCCAGATTCTAGAAGTGTCTACAGAAGCGATACTCGATAGAGTCGACGTGATGGAGAGGCGTGCTTTGTTGTCTTGACGATTTACCACTATCAATCACAGAGAGAAAGAAGTTCAACAAGTTCACAATTGTTTATATCATTTATTATCTCCAATGTTACATCCTACGCAAGCTAGGGGAGCTGCCGTGGTTATGTTTATTATGGTGT
This sequence comes from Hanleya hanleyi, assembly GCA_036873755.1. Taxonomy (NCBI): domain Eukaryota; kingdom Metazoa; phylum Mollusca; class Polyplacophora; order Lepidopleurida; family Hanleyidae; genus Hanleya; species Hanleya hanleyi. Next base: position 50,219 of record JAVTVY010025681.1, read on the forward strand.
TAATTGTATTTGTGTCTCATCATCATCATGGTTGAGCTTGTCCAATGAAAAGCCCTCATTTGTGGGGTCGTCCTTTTTTTATTCTTTTTCTTCTTAGTCCAGATTACCGTTATATGACGCCATATACATATAGGTAACATATCACACTAATAATAATATCAGATAGCGCACCAATAACATACATTATTAAATAACTATCTATGATATGAACCAAATACAAGGAGATCGGCCTACTTCATATGGCCACCAAATCGGGCCAATATGAGGAAGGCGGGCCAATACGGGAAAGCCAGTCCAATACGGGGAAACAGGGCCAATATGGCCTGGGCCAATATGACTCTCAACATGGCGATGAATGATCCTCGATTCGCGATCTTCTCCGAATGATGTCACTGTATTTTCATACTTTGATTGGATATTCAGTACATTGTGATAATAATTCTTTCGATAGATCTATACGTATCGGTACACAAACATTAAAATCAAGTGTGGCAAGTCATACTGAAATAGACTATAGTGACGCGAGCGGGGCATCGACTTGTCAAATACAAACAGACGACAAAACAATGATCCAAAACTTACAAGGGTGCACTGATGAACGAAGCTATGACTACAGTGATATATTATGACAGTAGATGATGCCATATTTGCAGCTAGAAGAGCTATTTACGTGTGAATGAAAACTATAGAAATTAGATGCGAACGAAACACCTGGACGATGATGTTGAAAACTGGGGTCTCAATAGGTCTTCGCAAATCGGGATTGGATTTGGATCAATTCACCATATTTCAAGGTTGTATTTTGCCTCACCGTTCTCATCAAATGAAATAAGTATATTACTTTCATGATATATATTGTATGATTAAAATTTCATCTGCTTCTATCTGTTCGATTCCCGTTTTCTACGTTGAAGAATCCCGCTCAGGTTGTCAAAGATGATCGGCCTATTCACCGTCCCGATTGTCGCCGTCGATTTTAGAGTCACTTTACAACTATTATACTATATATAGCGGTACATCGAAACCACATTAATCGTGGGAAATTAATGAGCCTACTGTGAAGAAAGTAATATATATCTTGATTTGGCAGAGTCGCTGTACTAAAATATCCCTTGATACATGTATTATAATCGATGAAAAAAAAGGTTGTTGGTGAGTTATTTAATAAAAATGTCATTAACCAAGTGTTTCCATGTTGGCCTGATTATAGGTCCTCGGTCAGCCGTATTGGCCCTCGGCCTGCGGCCTCGTGCCAATACGGCAGACCTCGGACCTATAACAAGGCCAATATGAAAACACTTGATTAATAACATAATAATACTGCAGGTCGAAAGTGATATTGATAGATGTTGTGCATCATCATATGGTATAGCACCTGCACTCGTAGAATTTTCTACATAAAATATATGTCGCCTTTTTGATGTCTCAACGGCCATGTCCGCTCTTGTTGGTGTTCATCATCCGTTGGTTCTGGTCCATCCCTAAGCATCTTGGAGCAATCCAGCTCAGTAAGGGCAACATGATTTTCAAGAGCAGTTTTCGCATATTCACCGCATTCTCCAGAGCCTCCTCCAAGTGACGCTTGAATTTTATGATGGCCCAGTGCATAGGATTTATCTTCATTTCTGGCGGAAACAAGCTATACTCTTCATGGAGGGTCATGGCTGTTTTTCTGATACGCATGAAATCCAAGTGTCACTTGAAAGAGGATATAGGGTTACCGCCCGCCTGTGGTCAGAAGGCGAAAACTGCTCTTCCACAACATATTGCTATTATACTATCCCGGACTGCCTGGAGACGCTCCATCCATCGGGTCCGTGTTGAGAACGTAAGCAGCAGGATACATACGGTCTAATGGGAACACATCTCGGGCGAACACCCCTTGAAACATCATACGTGTCTCTGGGTCATTCTCCAGCACGGTGGTTATCTGCTCTGTATCCATGTTAGGTGGAGAAGTCACACAGCACGTTGCGCGCCTTGTCCACTTGAATGATGTTGTCAAACTCGGCGTAGCAGATCACATTGACGGTGCTCCGGAGGGCTCGTTGAAAGTGGATTTCCAACCGTAAATTGCCTTGCTTGGCCAGGGCCAGCTGATGGTCGTTCTCTAAGGTGGGGGTCAGATCGAAACAGAACAACGTGTATCCGTTCCCGTAGTCCGCCCGACTGATGAAATTCCCTTCGTCCTGGTTGATTTGACCGGTGGCTGTAAACAGGCTCTGATAGGCTCGAATGAAATTCGCGCGCCCAAAGTTTGGGGTTAAGGCGGTGGCTGGCACCTGTTGTCCATCCACATGCAGGGCCACAAAATTGATGCCGAAATGTTTAAAGTCAAACGGATTCTCTGGGTAGGCTCCACTGAAACTGGTATTTTCCACACAGGCCAGGATCAATCGCTTGGGTAGTTCCCCCAGGAACAGGTTGTCTTTGTTGGCGCTCATATTTCCAGCAGACACAGAGAACACTTTGGTTTGTACACGTCGGATAGGGTACTGGGCTGGTTTGTTTCCAAGGCTTTCATGTGTCCCAATTGAACGGCTGGATTCGGTTTCACTTTTCGGACATACAGGACTGCGTCTTCGATGACAATCTTATAGTCAGCTACATGCGCCTCTACGTTAGTGGCCATCAAGGCGAAGGTCGGAGGCGCCCGTATCGGTCGGATTTTGATGGGAACCTTGTTCAAGAGGTATCGGTCTTGCATGAACATGTCTGCGTGCAGTCGACCGATCATATCCACCGAGACGCCGTTCGCGGTCAAAGCCTTCCGTGTGCTATATCCCGTATTGTCGTTCTCTGCGCCCATGTGCTCGGCTTTGTCCTGGTAGAATAAAGCGGCTGTCAGTTGAGATTTTTTAGCCTCTCGCCCATGCGACAACAGCGTCTCGATGTAGGCTCGATAGGGGTACGTGTTGGTCGAGTCACTGATGAGTTTGTCGCTGAGAAATATATCCACCTGTTGAAACATCGAGTGCAGCCAGAGATTCGTCGGCCCACCGTTGCTTGGTCGACGATTCTGGTGCCATCTCCACTGACGATCTTGGCTTTCACATACAAGTAGGTATGGGCTAAATCCACATAGGTCGTATCCGCATTACTGATGGTGAACTCGATGGGCCCTGTTGCGTTGATGCTGGACAGCGGGAGATGCTCCACCCATAATCCTTGTTCGGCACTGGTCTGTGTGGGCGGCACGGTCCACAAATCAAATTCACTGTTGGTGGAGGGGCAGGACTCGGCGTGGATCAAGGACATGTTTAAGAAAAGATATCCCGGGTCTTCGATGTGCGTCGTCGCTGGGTCGGTCGTCGACTGGTGCGTGGTCTCGGTGGGGCAGCTCTTTTATTCCCTACGGTGCGTTGTGCTTTGGCCACCAAGACGCCTCCCGCTTCTTTGGCCCGCCGTTTCAAGGCTTCTTTGGGTGCTGTACCTCCCATCACATCACCGGCCACTTGCAGTCCACTGCGTACCGCTTGTTTGCCGATTGCTTTCACCCCACGCGTCACCAAGGGCAGGAACGTTTTGACGATGCTGCCGAGTATGTTCCCCAGTCCATGTCCACGTTGCATGCGTGCACCACTAAACACCGGAAAGCCACCCCCGGCCTGTTGGGCATAATAGTCCATATAGCTGCGTGCATCGCACTCGTAAGGCACCTTCATTATGCAAAGTGGGGAGCACGTGCTTGTCGAAAATGAAGTGTCACCACCACTTTCCCGCGTTCGAATGCCACCGGTCGTCCCGTGTCATCTCTTATATCCACCGTGATCGTGTTGATGTGGGTTTGTCGTACAGACAGGAAGAGCATGTGGGTGAAACTGTGGGTGACTTGATTTCCATACAACTTTTTAATGGGCACCACCCGTAACAGAGGTGTGTTGATATCACCCACGATGTGGTTGTCCACCACGTCCGAGTAGACGTAGAGTCCGTACATAGCCGACTTCATATCCATCGGGATCTCGCCTTGGTGGGCGGTGGGACCAGCGAACGTCCGTAGATCGAAACCCAGCATTTGCTGTAGGATAGGACTCAGTACGACACTCGCGTTGGCGGGGACGATAAGCTCTGCCTTGTCGTTGTGTGCGTTGTAATCGAAGTTCACGTGATTCTTGAAGGGATAGGCTTTGATGGGTTTTGAAGTATTTGTGACCTCCCGTAGAGCCTTATAATGCAACAGTCTGGACAGCCCACCCATGAACTCCTTGGGAGTATCGTATTGGCCTTCGGGGAGAGTGAGTCGGGTGTCTTTTCCTTCGTAGGTCACCTCGTACCACACTTCATTGGCTCGCACGTTGTACAGAGAGTAAGGGTACTGAATATCCACAAAGCCACATTCCCACCGGCCAGGTAAATGCAACGGTTGTGGTAATTGAGTCACATACTTGGCCACGGTGTTGTCAGGAAACACATCCAGCGAACTGTTACTGGGTAGGGTGAGGTAAAACATGGCGACTGAGCTGTCCTGCTGCTGCACCGGGTTTTAATAGGTGTTCCAGACCTTGGGTGGTTGTGTCCGGCGTCGTGTTCGTCGCGTTGACTTGCTACGTGTCACGGCTCTGGAGATGTGGGGTATCTTGATCAAGGGTGGGTTTTTAAAGGCACGAAAATAAGGTGCCCGTTGTGGTGGTGGAGTTTTGGGGGGTGACTCCGGTTCCCAGTCGGATTCCCAAGGTTGTGGAATCTGTCGTGGTGCACGACTCGGCGATTGCTGGGTTTGCTGCATAAAGGCCCAGCGGTGGGGGTTCCCCACCAATTCCTGTGGTACATGCATGTATTTCAGGCCTTGAGCGAAGACCTTCCATCCTCGAGGATCCGTGTGCGATCTGCGTTTACGCATCAGGTCATTCACTAAATCCGTCATGTGGGTGCCGGGGACCACCTGATTCTGTACCAGGAGTTCGCCTTTATCATTCAAAGTCATGTTAGGATTCTGTTTCATCCGTTGTAATACTAGGCCAGCTTGTTTCTTGAACGATGCAGGTACACTCTTCAGCACTTCGTCTTCCACCCACTATGGAGCTGTGGGTGGTACCCCTGGTAATGGCGGCTGTTGGAGCGGTGCTGAGGTCGGCAGTGTGTCACGTGGTGGTGGTGGTGGTGGTGGGGTAGAGAGGGTTTTGTATTGGTCCATGAACGTCATGTACCGTTGAAGCATCTCATTGTACCGTTGTACTTTCTCACTGTCGCTTAACCCCGGTCTCTGTAAGATCTGTTGCATCTCTCCATCGAGGGTGTTTATGGTCTTCACCGTAGGTGGCACAGGGTAGGGCGATTGGAGGTTTTGAAGCAACCGTGGTTCGACGAGGACCATTTTTTTCGTGTGGTTCATTGTCGGCCGAAGAGTCCACCCAATACTGGACCCAACACGGAAGCGGCCAACGGTGCTAAGATGGCCCCGAGAAAGCCGCCTTTCTGTAACACCTTTTTCTTTTGTGTTTGTGGGACCCGCTTATGGACTAGGGTTCGGAGACCTGTCTTATGCTTGGCCAACTTGGTCTTCTGAGCCGGAGTCAGTGGTACGTTGCCTTTTAACAGGTTGTACCCGATCTCGCACAGACAGCGTATAAGGTCAGGGTCCGCACCGCGTACAATGGTTCGGACCAACTCGGGTGGGGCCGTCTTCAATACACGGAGCGTGGGAGCGTGCTTCCGTACTCGCGCAGACATCCTGTACAACTAATGCCAGAACCCACAACTCTACCCTTTTTATCCACCTCAGAGACAAAAAATCAACCCTGCTGTGGTATTCATTCTTTTTATTATTCCCCATCATCAAACACACAGACCCCAGCTGGGGGGACCCACTGTGGGTGTGTTTACATTATTTTTGCATGTACACGTGGTGGGTCTCCCCGGGAAAGATGCCGGTCCGTAGTCGAAGGTGGCCGGGGGTGGCTTGCTTGAGGTCGAAGAGCATATACCCGTGCTGAGGGGTTGTGGCATCTTTAAAGGCTTCCAACGCAAACGGTGTGCGGCCGGGATATATCTGTCTCGCCAGGTGCAGCAGTTGAGTGGTATCTCTCGGGTTTTTGAAGACCACCAGGTAGTGGGCATTTAAGCTGATGTTCCTATGTTCTTTGTTTTTACTGAACAGATTCTGCACAATGTAGATGATGCTGAGCCGTCGATGGTGGCTGCCTTTGGTAAAGAGTTGGGTGACCCGCGCATCCGTCTCCGCCATGAGATCATCAAGAACCACCAAGGTGTCGGGTTCCAAATCGGCCAGGTTGGGTAGGCCTTCCACGAACGTGATGTGGGGCATTGCTGCATACGCTGCTTGCCATTCTCCGTAACACCACACGACTCGGGCAATGGATGGGGGTGACCATGCTGTCGGCGTGTTGAAGGAGCTTCCGGACGAAGTGCGTTTTGCCGGAGCCCGTCGGTCCTGCGATGACGCAAGTGAAGGGATGCTGCCAACGAGGGTCCATGGTTCGAGGTGTATCCGCTGTCGTGGTAACCCGCTCTTGTAAATTTGGTACGAGTGAACTGGAGTGGTGGTGGGTACAACGTCGGTCGTCGTTGTCTGTTCACTGCGAGGGATGATGATGGTGGTGGTGGGTACAACGTGGGTCGTCGTTGTCTGTTCACTGTGAGGGATGAAATCTGGTGGGTCTTGAGACGTAGTGGGTGTTCTGGGTGTAGGTGTAGAGCTTGGTGTGGAGCTCGACGTGGCTTGTACACGGGGTGTGGTGGTGGTGGTGACTGGGCTCGATACGACTGGTGCTACCTGTAGACCGGTTTCGCTGGTGGCTGGTGTTCTCAATTGGTTAAGTAACGTGCTGACATAGGCTACGTCGTAAAACACACCTCCGTACAACACACTCAGCAGGGTTAGCACTAGCACCCCAAAGCCCACTTGCGCTTTGCGCTTTTTGGGAGACGCTGTGTTCAGAGGCAGCTGCTGTTGGTCCATAGCACTGTGGTCGGACGTGGAATGAAGGAGGACGGAAGAGGTGTCTCGCTTTATAGTCGTTTCACCTGGTTGGCCGCGACCCAGGAATTGAAGGAACTGGGCCAGCCTTGCCATTTGACGAAATGAAACAGTTTGGCACGTCGACGTTCCGTTTTCAAAATCTGCTCCACCGTGTAGTAGTCTTGCTGTGTTTTTACGACAGGCTGTAATTCCGTCTCGTAAAACGTCCCTAGCAACGGTTCCCCTTGAAGATCTTCCAGTTCATAGACTCGCCGCTGTCGGGGTAGGTGCCGTTTAATCAGGAAGTGCTCATCGCTCCAGTTGGGCAAGTAACTTTTCTCGAACTTGCCCTTGACTTTACTGATCCGTACAGGGTCCCCGACCTTGTACACCGCCTTCGGCGTTCGCTGCGATGGCCTGGGGTACAACACACGGCGGACTTGGGCTTCATTGCGTTGGGTCACGGTAATGGGGGCTCTCTCTATACTCCGATGATAGGCTCGATTGTAACCCCTCACCAGTTTCGGGAGAACATCGATGTACCGCCTTGTATTCTTATAGGTGAAATATTTATACATGCGGCCTTTGAATGTCCTGTTGAACCTCTCCACCACGGAAGCCTTGGTCTCGTTGTACGTATGGAAGAAAAACACCTTCTGTTTCTTGAGAAGGCTTGGAACGGTCTGTTGAGGAATTCCGTGCCTTCGTCGGTTTGCAAATACAAAGGTTTGCGCCCGGTCTTGAAGATGTCTTTGAACGCCGCTATGAGATTTGCCCCCGTTTTCGTCCGGATGGGTACCACCCACGCATACTTGGATAGAATATCTATGCACGTCAAGATATATCGATTCCCATCGTTGTGTTTGGCAAAGGCGCTCATATCGACCAAATCCGCTTGCCACTGGGCATCTATTCCTCCCACGATGACCCGGTTCCGTAGAAAATGGCGACGGACAGATCGATGTAAGGTATAGGTGTCTTGTCTTCTTAACCAATCTGGGGTTTGGCCGCTCGATAGAGAGCCGACAAGGCACTATAGGCCGCCGGACTGTCGGGACTGTAGTATAAGTTATCCAACACCTTCTCCCAGCGCTTCATGGTGACAAATGATGATGGACCCTGGCTCTATCATTTATTTATAACGGGTATATCTTGGGCCGGAGTTTCTTTCTGATTTTCTTCGTGGGCTTCGACAGTGTCCATGGTAAATGACCAGTCCAACTCGTCTGATGACCGCTTGATAAGCACTTGATCCACATCTACCACGGCATCTTCCAATGCAGACCATAGATCGGGGTGAAGGGTAAAATGCACTGTACCCCCATCTAGCCGAGCCAATTGAGCAAAGAAAGGGCCGCGTCGGATGTACACATCGTGACACAAGTGGATGAGGTCGCCGTCCAGTTCACCAGACAGCACCCGTTTGAATTTGGTCCAGCCCTCTCGGGACAGACGAATGTGAGCCGGGCACGGTTGTGTAGGGTCCGCATCACAGATGTCTCCCACCTCCTCCATGATATCGACCTTATCCGCATACACGTGCAGGAAAACCTCGGGGGTCAAGCTGAGATACGCCAGTATCATATGCTTCGTCATGGTCAGTACGTGAATGGTACCAGATTTGACTGTCTCTCGTATTTATAGGGAGAACCTCGTGAGATCAAAAGGATCAGGTGGTGATATCACTGGGCTGACTGAGTCTAGCCGGGTAATCAATGGCATCGTCGTCGGATTCATGGCTAGACAGTTGTTCATGGGGTTCAGCCAGCGCGTCGTCTATAGCACGAGCCCACGCCAACTGGTCTGATGATCGCTCGTCCGGTGTAAACAGCTGGTCCACAATAGGCACCACTTTCTCCACGGCTGTCCACAGATCGGGGACTAGGGTGAAGCCTCGCGTAGGGTCTTGGTAGCGGCCCAGGCGTAGGAAGAGGGAGGTACGGTATACGTAGATGGCATTGTCTATGTGGATGAGGTGTCCGTCGAGCTCACCGCTCAACACCCGTTTAAATTTGGTCCACCCGTCACGAGGTAGTGTCACCGTATTCGATACGGTCTCAGCGGGCGCCCAGCAAATACCTCCACGGTCTTCCACCAGGGTGACTTTATCTTCATAGACGTGTAACCCCACCTGGGGTGTAAGGGGCAGGATGGCTCGTAAGACGGGTGACATGCTTGCTCCAATGACGAACGGTGAATGACACACACTCTGTCTGACCCTCGTATTTATAGTCCCACTGTCAATACCACAGCACCAGGGTCAATAGGGCACAGACTAGTGTGAGGCCAACCAGTCGTCGCTGGTTCCGGCGTGAGCGCTCCTGGTCCATAGCCCGAGCATCAAGGATGGCTGTCATAGTCCAGTAGTGGTGAGTGATGGCACGCCTCTCCATCGAGTGCACTGTGTGGAGGACCGCTTCTGTGAACTCGTTGAGAATCTGGCGTCGTCCCTCGTTGTCGTCGCCATCTGCAAACATGGACCGGACCACTGCTCGGTAACCCGTGAATGAATTCACCGCGGTGGCATGCTGTAAAATGCGAGTCGCATAGGGCTGGATCTCCGTCATGGCTCTGCAACCGTAGAAATGAAAGTGTGGGATGCAAAGAGACGTGTTTTATAGACCAGATGTAGCTCTACGGGTGTAGTCCGTGATACGTACTATTCTGATGGGTTAGTGCAAAATAGAGAGCAACAACAACAACACAGATTACAGATCAATCCTTTTATTATGCGTGAACATCATAGGAATGCATGTACTGACCTGTCTGTGTGGGTTTCCCACAATGGCGTTTTTCGGTAAAGTCCGTGTCTTTTCGGATCGGTGACGTCCGTGTCTATCATCCGGGTACTTCGTGTCTGCGCAATGCGGCTCAGTCGTACACCAGTACACCAGTCTCGATCCTCCACTTGGGGTAGTGTGTGCTAAAAATAGATTACCAGCTAGCGTGCTATAAAAGGGAAGGGGCCTTGCCGTTTCATCAGACACTCTGCCATCAGACACTCTATCAACCACCAAGATGTTCACTTGCACAACTTGCCAGAAGCAGTTTACTCGTCTAGATAATTTACGACGCCACGAGGCCTCCACCCACAACGATGCACGGTATACTTGTATAACCTGCGCACGATCATTTAATCGGGAGGATCAGTTACTGCGCCACGAACGCTCATTCCACGAGGGCGCGACCGAACAATGTAAGGATTGTGGTCAACTCTTCAAACGACGCAGTCAGTTAAGACGGCATCAGCGTTTGATTCATGCCCCGTCTCCACGGTTTTGGCGACAACTTCCTACTGAAGAGGAGCCGCGGAAGGTCAGACCCAGTGAAGATAAGCCCGGGGAGACGAACGCCACTGGTGATGCGATGACGGAGAGCCCGCCTATACCCACAGTTCAGAAGAGTCTAGATATCCAGCCAGTCCCTAGCATTGCTGTCGCCAGTCATACGCCTGACGACATCGGACATTTTCTGGAAGATGCAGTGGATATTCCCAGCGATCTGTTACAGGACGCCCATCCAGTGAATGACATCGATCGGCGCCAATGGCCCATGATACGGCACATTTTCCACCGTGATCGCCCCATTCCAGATATCTACAATTTCCCACTGACCCACCTCACCCGTCTACGCAGCTACGTGGAAGCCATCTTCAAAGATCAAACTACGGCCTTCAAATTGAATGTTGCTTTCGGGTACATCTTACGTCACAAAAAGACGGACCAGTTACGGTATTATTATGCCAGTAATAACAGCCATGTGTTTGACCAACCGCTCACCATCATTAACCGGAGGTCACTAGAGACGATGCTGGAGATACTGGACACCGTGGAACCCTTGAGATGGGCGCATCGTCAACGCCCCAACATACAATGGGTAGTAGAGAAGGTCACCAATGCCACGTTCTTCGTTACCAAGTTGACCGACCACCGCCATCGGTTGAATGCGTCACCCGCACACTGATGAATATCATGCCGTACACACACTCTATGTCTACATGCTGATCGTTGACTTGAGCTCAGTAAACCCTTGTACATAATGTGACGGTGCGCTAAATAATAAAACATGGTGTTTGATATTTCAATTTGTTTTGCTGTGAACATACTAAACATACCCAGGGCGGCTCCCCCAGCCTGGGTATGATGTAACATTGGGGATAATAAACTCTATAAACCTTGCTCATTAGATGCCCCTTCACATAAGCTTCACTTTGATACCTCACTCGACCCCATTGGATCATTAGGGACTCCCCTACATCCCAAAACGTCGATGCGCATGCGCAGAATGGTGACAACGCCCGAGCCGCTAGTCCAGTCAGATGCCCCTTCACATAAGCTTCACTTGGATACCTCACTCGACCCCATCGGACCATGAGTAGCTCCCCTAGCTCCCAACACGTCTATGTCCATACCCTTGGGCCACCGCGCATGCGCAGAAGGCCGATATTTCAACCCCACACCCAGCCCATCAGATACCCCTTCACATCAGCTTCACTTTGATACGTCACTCGACCCCATTGGACCATGAGTAGCTCCCCTAGCTCCAACACGGCTATGTTCATACCCTTGGGCCACCGCGCATGCGCAGAATGACGCTAGTTCAAACCCGCTAGTCCAGTCAGATGCCCCTTCACCTAGGCTTCACTTTGATACCTCACTCGACCCCATCGGACCAGTAGTAGCTCCCCTAGCTCCAACAAGGCTATTTCCATACCCTTGGGCCACCGCGCATGCGCAGAATGACGCTATGTCAACCCCACACACCGCCCATCAGATGCCCCTTCACATAAGCTTCACTTTGATACCTCATACGACCCCATCGGACCATTATTGGCTTCGCTAGCTCCAACACGGCTATTTTCATACCCTTGGGCCACCGCGCATGCGCAGAAAGGTGACAACGCCCAAGCCGCTAGTCCAGTCAGATGCCCCCTCACCTAGGCTTCACTTTGATACCTCACTCGACCCCACTGGACCAGTAGTAACTCCCCTAGCTCCAACACGGCTATTTTCATACCCTTGGGCCACCGCGCATGCACAGAATGACGCTAGTTCAACCCCACACCCAGCCCATCAGATGCCCCCTCACATAGGCTTCACATTGATACCTCACTCGACCCCACTGGACCAGTAGTAACTCCCCTAGCTCCAACACGGCTATTTCCATATCCTTAGGCCACACGAGTTGTCTCCCTTGCGTCAATGTGTGCAGATGGCGCTACGGTCGACGCCGTGCTGTGGAAAGGGCGTCCCCGCACCATCCTGGAGCCGCCATTTTGTTTGTTGTTTTCTTGCGGAGATACACGGGACAATAAACACTCGACCCTAGGGTGGTACAGATGCTAGACTGATCCTATTAACATGGTACAACACCTATAGATTATGTTTATTACTATTATACGGCTTAGAGGTTTTTTTGAGGGTAATGTCAGGGTTTTTTCTCCCCGTGACCTCCCCACCGCCTCGTTTGCTCCCTTGCGCCGCCATCTTAAACCCACCATCCATCCCACCACCCACCACCACAGCCGCCATCTTAAACCCACCACCCACCACCACCAGCCATCTTAAACCCACCACCCACCACCACCAGCCGCCATCTTAAACCCACCACCCACCACCACCAGCCATCTTAAACCCACCACCCACCACCACCAGCCGCCATCTTAAACCCACCACCCACCACCACCAGCCGCCATCTTAAACCCACCACCCACCACCACCAGCCGCCATCTTAAACCCACCATCCATCCCACCACCCACCACCACACGCATGCGCACACCTCCACAAAACCTCCCCATTATATGTCGCTGTCACGTCACAAAAAGTTCTGCGCATGCGCAGTGATGCGCTATGGCATCTATCTGCTCTTACGCTACTACTAGTGTCGAAATATGGGGTCTTTATATATAACCGCACGCTTTATATAAAATCAGCTGATCACTGGGTGACCGCTCTTGCCGGAGGCGTGTCACGACTGACCAGTCAGAATTGAGAACGAAGCCCGCCATAATCTAACTGTTCCTAGATGGATGGACAGTTACGTTGGATTTTGAATCGCCCGGCAAAGGTAAAAAATTGCTCAAATTTACTAATTTGACGACGGGAATATATAAAGTGATACTTGTAGAATATGCCGATGTATTTTGTTTGGTGGTAAATCGTTTATTTCTCGATTCACCCAAAGTCCGTTTCACACCTTGATGTGGATTTATATAAAGCATGGGATTATATATAGAGACCCCATAATTCGACACTTCACCCTAATACCACCTCTCACACCCCCCAAAACTCTTGTTTTGCGGGCCTGTGTCCACGACTATGCCTGCGCGTATCACATATCAACGTCACCATCCTAGTCTTACTGTCTACAACGAAAGCTTCAACAGGACACAAAAGGTACCCGATAACTTCACACAACGGCCATGAGACCCCTGCCGTTGTACTCTACAGCATGAGCCCTACTATTTGCTCCACAAAAAGATTTGCTAGTTTTTAAGGTTATGGCTAGCCGTTTCCCGAGACCGAATTTTACAGGTCTTCCCCATTCGTGTAGAGATGGCGTCACCACTCGTCATCTAGGTTATTGATGTCCTAGCGGTCATTTTCAATTCTGGGCACGAAAGGGCGACAGACGTATAAATGATCACAGGCCCGCAAAACAAGGGTTTCGGGGGGTGTGGGCGGTGGTATTAGGGTGAAGTGTCGAAATATGGGGTCTCTATATATAACCGCATGCTTTATATAAATCCACAATCCACATGTGGATTTATATAAAGCATGCGGTTATATATAGAGACCCCATATTTCGACACTTCACCCTAATACCACCGCCCACACCCCTCCAAAACTCTTGTTTTGCGGGCCTGTGTAAATGATCAAGGCTAAAGGTTTATTATATATATCCGTGGATACTTCTCTCTGTCGGGTCCATCGTTTGCATGCCGTGTACCTTCCAATGTGCAAGTCTGAACTAGACATGTGATACGTGATATGATGCCTTGCACTGAACGGTAGAGACTCTGCTCAACTCACACGGACGCCATGTGACAATATAAAACACAATGCCATTTTTTTCTAGACGGAAAGCTGGAACCTTTTAAATGTGATTATCATAACTGAGATTTTCAACATTACCGCGTTAGATCGTCCGAGGGGAAAACACATGGAAAAGGGATGTGGAACTGTGTGAGCCAACATATTTGGGGTTTTCAAGTCCTGTGAACGATTTAGCCATTCAGTCGCAACCTTTTTGGGCCGGGAGTAACTTGCGCATTTTTGCAGTATATGTGATTTATAGGTATCCAATCATATCTTCAGTTTTCCTTGCCATCGGATGACATCATTTAGATCTAGTTCCCGTGTTCCGAGTACTGACCAACCTCAAAGCTTCTCCTCAATTCACAGATGTATGTTTGAAATGTCAAATTACAACACATATAAGGGAAGTGGGAAGAGGTGCCGACATACTGACAGAGTCACATGACTTAACAGTATAGTCTTCTGGTTAACCTATTCTAAAGCACATACCAAGAATCTAACGATTCGTGATATGTGTGGTATCTCAGGTACGCTTTTATTGTACCTGTTCATGTGGCAACTTGGATGACATGACCACACGGCCCCTAGCACCGGCATAAGCGGTATTAGATACAAATCTAGAGAGGTATGATGGAAATGCTCTGACAACTCGTATATTGGTAATTGGCGAGCTGTGTCGCTGTGACAAATCGTACACTGGGGATTGGTGAGCTGTATCGTCGTCAGATAAGTCGCACCACAGTTGCGTGCGAAAGATCGGTTGAACTAGTGATATTATGAACAGAGAAATGTGTCCTAGAATTGATCGATTTATATCTAAATTATATTTCTATTAATAGAACATCATCATATTTTCCAGAGAATAACATATTTATCTGATGAAATAAGTTAAAATATATGAGAAGATGAGTTTTACACATACCTGGTACCCGATACGGCGTACACCTGTCGCTCCTCTCCGCATAGTGAGTCGGGCCAAACGCGTGACCTTGATCTGCCGAGAGCTAGGTGTTTGAACGCGGAAACCAGGGTTTTGGTACAGAAGTCACGGTGCAATGTCGGCAAACTGGCGGGAACATTGAGGTGATCTATAAAAATAAAACAAAAAGGCAATACATGCCCAATTCAGCTCTCCACCGATCATTGTTCACCAATTATATTCTGGTTCAGGATTTACATGTATAACATTACAAAAATAATATTTGAACAGCTGAACCCAAGATATGCACTTACATATACACAAAAGACAACTACATGGCTAACCCTGAAAAAGGAGGAGAAAGAGGGAGAACAGCCTAGGAGATAAATATGATAATGCAATACAGGAAAGCTATAGAAGATGATCATCAGATCAGCTGATCAATGGTGTGAGAGTAATAGGATAGTAGTTCTATTGAAAAAAAATGTTTCAGGAGATCATACTGCACATTATGATGATAAATGGTTTCCGGAAATCAGGCTCCATCCTTTAATATTGTGAAGAAATGATTCACCAGTTTCACTGTGTAACAAATACTCCAGATTAGGAGCAGAAAATAAGGTTGTTCAGTAGTAGTGTAAACGCCGTTCGAGTGGGGTTGGTGTCAGTGCGCATGCGCGAGAAAGTGGTGTGCGCGGGGAGAGTTGTGCGCAGGTATGAGATTTTGTGGCGGTGTGCGCAGGAGTGTTGTGCGGAGGTATGACGTCATTTCCGGTCTGCGTGAATCGGGCGTGTGTATTCCTCCGCGGTGATGCGATCTGGTGGTGATGCGGTCTGCCTCCGCGGACAGAAAGTAGTCCCAAATTATCCGGCATTCTCCGGCAATCTTCAGGGGCGAGAGCATTCGCAACTTCTCGGGGATCTCCGGTTTGAGATGTCCCTCGAAGGCCATTGACGCCTTATTGGACTAGAGCGTGGTCACGTGTGTTTCGGTCTGTCAGGGAACTGTCAGTGACGTCACGGGAATTATATCTTGCCAATACGTGGCGTGTGTACCATTTAAACTGATGGTTTTCTATTGAAACGTGCTTCGAATGAAAAGAATAAACAGTTTTTAGAATATCTGACGTAAATCAGAGACTCGCAGAGAAATATTTGCTGGTCGGGGATTAAGGCTTCCGCGAGAGTGATTGGGCTTCGGAGCCATGCGTATTAAACCGTTCCGGCGCGTCACATCTGGAGATTCATAGGAAATTCATGTTGTCGTCCCCCGAGCGTAGAATCAGTCCCCTTCGTAGATTTCCGCTCGGGAGTTCCGAATGGGGCGAGAGGGGTCCCTAGTGTACCGATTGGATCGAGTGAGGTATCAAAGTGAAGCATTCGTGAAGAGGCATCCGACGGGATGGGTGTGACGTGGAACTGACGTCATTCTGCGCATGCGCAGTAGACAAAATGTATGGAAATAGACGTTTTGGGGTCTAGGTGGGCCCCTATTGGTCCGATTGGGTCGAGTGAGGTATCAATGTGAAGGATACGTGAGGGAGCATCCACCTGGACTAGTGTATCGTTCGTTGTCCACATTCTGCGCATGCGCAAACAGGGAATTGTGGGAAAAGGGTATGGAGATAGACGTTTTGGGGTGTAGGTGAGTCCCTAGTGGGCCGATTGGATCGAGTGAGGTATCAATGTGAAGCATCCGTGAGGGAGCATCCTATGGGGTGGGTGTGACGTGGAACTAACGTCAATCTGCGCATGCGCAAGCAGGAATTGTGGGAAAAGGGTATGAAAATAGACATTTTTGGGTCTAGGTGAGCTCCTAATGATCCTATGGTTTTGTATGAGGTCTTATTTTGAACCTCTCGTGAGGGAGCATCCGCCTGGACTAGTGTGTCGTTTCATGATTCTGCGCATGCGCAGACAGGGAATTATGGGAAAAGGGTATGGACATAGACGTTTTGGGGTCGAAGTGGGCCCCTAATGGTCTGATGGGGTCGAGTGAGATATCAATGCGAAGCATCTGTGATGGAGCATCCGACTGGGTGGATGTGACGTAAAACTGACATCATTCTACGCATGCGCAGTAGACCAAGGGTATGGAAATAGACATTTTGGCGCCGACATGGGTCACTATGGGTCCGATGGAGTTGAGTGAGGTCTTATGTTGAAGCTCTCGTAAAGCAGCAACCGACTCATGGTTCGTCCGTGTTCAAGAGTTTGCGCATGCGCAGTCTGGTCGTGGTATAGAAAGCAGGCATTTTGGGGATGCGTAAGGGTGTGTTTGGGGTACTAATCCCCATATGGGTCCATGGTTGTGGTTGGGTGGTGTGGGTTGTTCGCACAGACGTCACTTCCGGTTTCACTAAAACTACCTCCGAACCCAGAAGAGTTCCAATGTTCCCTTAGACGTAGGGTCCGGATTTTCAACATCCAAGTTTTCCCCGGCCCGGCCGCAGCGCGCGCACGCGCGGGTGATCCGACCGCACGCACGCGCGCGGGTTATCCGGAAGTGTGCAAGGGCACTATATCACATCGGGGTATATTTTTCATCCAAGTATAGCGGAAAGCGGTTGTCGTGAATAACAACAAGTTCAGCAATGTTTATACAGTTTATTATCCCCAATGTTACATCATACCCAGACTGGGGGAGCCGCCCTGAGTATGTTTAGTATGTTCACAGCAAAACAAATTGAAATATCAAACACCATGTTTTATTATTTAACGCACCGTCACATTTAATGTTTACTGAGCCCAAGTCAACGATCAGCATGTAGACATAGAGAGTATATACGGCATGTTATACTATTCATCAGTGCAAGGGTGACGCATTCAGCCGATGTGGATGGTCGATCAGCTTGGTAACGAAGAACGTAACGTTGGTGACCCTCTCTACCACCCATTGTGTGTTGGGGCGTTGACGATGTGCCCATCTCAAGGGATCCACGGTGTCCAGTTTCTCCAGCATCGTCTCTAGCGACGCCCGGTTGATGATGGTGAACGGCTGGTCAAACACATGGCTGTTATTGCTGGCATAATAATACCGTAACTGGTCCATCTCTTTGTTTACGTAAGATGTACCCGAAAGCGACATTCAATTTGAAGACCGTAGCTTGGTCATTGAAGATGGCTTTCACGCAGCTGCGTAGAAGGGTGAGGTCGGTGAGTGGGAAATTGTAGATATCTGGAATAGGGCGATCACGGCGGAAAACGTGCCGTATCATGGGCCATTGGCGCCGATAGATGTCATTCACTGGATGGGCGTCCTGTAACAGATCGCTAGGAACATCCACTGCATCTTCCAGAAAATGTTCGATGTCGTCAGGCGTATGACTAGCAACAATAATGCTAGGGACTGGCTGGATATCAAGGCTCTTCTGAACTGTGGGTACAGGCGGGCTCTCTGTGATCGCATCACCAGTGACATTCGTCTCCCCGGGCTCATCTTCACTGGGTCTGACCCTCCTGGGTGCCACTTTAGTGGGAAGTTGTCGCCCAAACCGTAGAGAAGGGGCATGAATCAAACGCTGATGCAGTCTAAACTGACTGGTTCGTTTGAAGAGTTGACCACATTCATTACATTGTTCCGTTGCGCCCTCGTGGAATGAGCGTACGTGGCGCAGTAAAGAATCCTCCCGTTTAAATGACCGTGCGCAGGTTATACAAGTATACCGTGCGCCGTTGTGGATGGAGGACTCGTGCCGTCGCAAATCTTCTGGGCGAGTAAACTGCTTCTGGCAAGTTGTGCAAGTGAACATCTTGGTGCTGTTTCGTGCCATATTGGTCTTCTCCGCCATGATATCTACCCCCATGTGTTTAGTGATTATGTTTTCCACCATGGGCAGATCACATATATCGGTTACATGCTGCATCTCATCAACGATATGGATACGGTGCTGCAGAAGCTTAGCTCGGTGGGATGGCTCCATGACTGTTAGCTCCACTGGTAAGGCAAGTAGCTGCTATGTTGAGATAGGCTGGTGAGGTTCAGGCAAGTAGCTCCTCTCGTCAGATAGGCTCAGGCTGGTCAGGCAGGCTCAGGCTGGTCAGGTCAAGCAGGCCAATGAATGCAGCAATGCCCTAAAAATTCCCACTTTTATAGACCTACATAGAAGTACCCGGATGCAGGCGCGGACGTCACCGAAAAAACACCCACAGTCAACTCGCCACATACAGTCGCCCCCTCAAGACCCTCATACATACCCGGATGACGGACGTCACCGAAAAGACACGGACGTAACCGAAAAGACACGGACGTCAGCGAAATTCTGGCGGGGAAAACCCCACAGACAGGTCAGTACATGCATTCCTATCATGTTCCCAGGTCACGCCACATTCACCCAGACCCTCATACATACCCGGATGCAGGCGCGGACGTCAGCGAAATTCTGGCGGGAAAAACCCCTCAGACAGGTCAGTACATGTCCTATCATGTTTCCTACTGGTTCCTCCAGCGTGGATGTGCTGTGATGGAGGGGCTAATAAAAGGACTGACCTGTAATCTGTGTTGTTGTTGCTCTCTTTTTGGACTAACCAATCAGAATAGTACGTATCACGGACTACATCCGTAGAGCTACGTCTAGGCGCGGATGTGTGACATGGTCTATAAAACACGTCCCTCTGGATCCCACACCCCCATTCCTACGGTTACAGAGCCATGACGGACACCCATCCGTATGCGACTCGCATTTTACAGCATGCGACCGTGGTTAATTCACTCACGGGTTACCGAGCAGTGGTTCGGTCCATGTTTGGAGATGGCGACGACAACGAGGGGATGTATCCCGGCCGCACACCGTTTGCGTTGGAAGCCTTTAACGATGCGACAACCCCTCAGCACGGGTATATGCTCTTCGACCTCAAGCTAGCCACCCCCGATCACCTTCGACTACGGACCGGCATCCTTCCCGGAGAGACCCACCACGTGTACATGCCAAAATAATGTAAACACACCCACAGTGGCCCCAGCTGGAGTGTGTGTGTGTTTGATGATGGAGATAATAAAAAAGAATTAATACCACAGCATGATTGACTTTGTCTCTGTTCTTTGAGGTAGATAAAAAGGGCAGAGTTGTGGGTTCTAGCATTAGTTGTACATGATGTCTGCGCGAGTACGGAAGCACGTCCCGACGCTCCGTGTATTGAAGACGGCCCCACCCGAGTTGGTCCGAACCATTGTACGCGGTGCGGAACCTGACCTTGTACGCTGTCTGTGCGAGATCGGGTACAACCTGTTAAAAGGCAACGTACCACTGACTCCGGCTCAGAAGACCAAGTTGACCAAGCATAAGACAGATCTCCGAACCCTAGTCCAGAAGCGAGTCTCTCAAACACAAAAGAAAAAGGTGTTACAGAAAGGCGGCTTTCTCGGGGCCATCTTAGCACCGTTGGCCGCTTCCGTGTTGGGTCCAGTATTGGGTGCACTCTTCGGCCGACAATGAGCCACACGAAAAAAATGGTCCTCGTCGAACCACGGTTCCTTCAAAACCTCCAATCGGCCTACCCTGTCCCACCTACGGTGAAGACCATAAACACCCTCGATGAAGAGATGCAACAGATCTTACAAAGACCGGGGTTAAGCGACATTGAGAAAGTACAACGGTACAATGAGACGCTTCAACGGTACATGACGTTCATGGACCAATACAAAACCCTCTTTACCCCACCACCACCACCATCACCACGCGACACACCGCCGACCTCAGCACCGCTCCAACAGCCACCATTATCAGGGATACCACCCACAGCCCCACAGTGGGTGGAAGACGAAGTCCTGAAGCGTGTACCTGCATCGTTCAAGAAACAAGCTGGCCTGGTATTACAACGGATGAAACAGAATCCTAATATGACTTGGAATGATAAAGGCGAACTACTGGTACAGAATCAAGTGGTCCCCGGTACCCACATGACGGATTTAGTGAATGACCTGATGCGTCAACGCAGGTCGCACACGGATCCTCGAGGATGGGAGGTCTTCGCTCAAGGCTTGAAATACATGCATGTACCACAGGAATTGGTGGGGAACCCCCAGCGCTGGGCCTGGATGCAGCGGACCCAGCAATCGCCGAGCGACCCACTACCTTCTTGGGAAGCCGAGTGGGAACCGGAGTCACCCCCCAAAACACCACCACAACGGGCACCTTCTTTTCGCGCCTTTACAAAACCACCCTTGATCAAGACACCCCACATCTCCAGAGCCGTGACACGTAGCGAGTCACCGCGACGAACACGACGCCGAACACAACCGCCCAAGGCCTGGAACACCTATTAAAACCAACAGCAGCAGCAGGACAGCTCAGTCGCCATGTTTTATCTCACCCTCCCCAGTAGCAGTTCGCTGGATGTGTTTCCTGACAACACATTGGCCAAGTACGTCACCCAGGTACCGAAACCGTTGCATTTACCTGGACGATGGGAATGTGGTCTCGTGGATATCCAATACCCTTACTCGTGGTACAACGTGCGAGCCAATGAAGTGTGGTACGAGGTGACCTACGAAGGAAAAGACACCCGACTCACCCTCCCCGAAGGCCAATACGATACTCCCAAGGAGTTCATACAGGGGCTGACATGACTGTTGCATTATAAGGCTCCACGGGAGGTCACGAATGTTTCCAAACCCATCAAAACCTTTCCTTTCAAGAATCACGTGGACTTCGATTACAACGCACACAACGACAAGGCACAGATCATCCTCACCGCCAACGTGAGTGTCGTACTGAGTCCTATCCTACAGCAAATGCTGGGTTTCGATCTACAGACGTTCGCTGGTCCCACCGCCCACCAAGGCCAGATCCCGATGGATATGAAGTCGGGTATGTACGGACTCTGCGACTACTCGGACGTGGTCGACAACCTCATCGTGGGCGATATCAACACACCTCAGTTACGGGTGGTCCCCATTAAAAAGACGTATGGAGATCAAGTTACCCACAGTTTCACTCACATGCTCTACCTACCCGTAAGACAAACCGACACACACTATCACGGTGGATATAAGAGATGACACGGGACGACAGGTGGCATTCGAACGAGGAAAAGTGGTGCTGACACTTCATTTTCGACAAGCACGTGCTCCCCACTTTGTATAATGAAGGTGCCTTACGAGTGCGATGCACGCAGCTATATGGACTATTATGACCAACAGGCCGGCGGTGGCCTTCCGGTCTTTAGTGGTGCACGCATGCAACGAGGACATGGGCTGGGGAACATACTCGGGAGCATCGTCAAAACGTTCCTGCCCTTGGTGACGCACAAGCGGTACGCAGTGGACTGCAAGTCGCCGGTGATGTCTTGCGGGGTACGGCACCCAAGGCAGCCTTGAAACGGCGGGCCAAAGAAGCAAGAGGCGTCTTGGTCGCCAAAGCACAACGCACCGTAGGGAATAAAAGACCTGCACTACCGAAACGACCGACCCAGCGACGACGCACATCAAAGACCCAGGATATCTTTTCTTAAACATGTCCTTGATCCACGCAGAGTCCTGACCGCCCCGCCCACACAGACCAGTGCCGAACAAGGATTATGGGTGGAGCATCTCCCGCTCTCCAGCATCAACGAAACAGGGCCCATCGAGTTCACCATCAGTAATGCGGATACGGCCTATGTGGATTTAGCCCATACATTTTGTATGTGAAAGCCAAGGTCGTCAATGGGGATGGCTCCAGAATCGTCGACCAAGCAACGGTGGGCCCGACGAATCTCTGGCTGCACTCTATGTTTCAACAGGTGGATATATTTCTCAGCGACAAACTCATCAATGACTCGACCAACACGTACCCCTATCGAGCCTACATCGAGACGCTGTTGTCGCATGGACCAGAGGCTAAAAAATTTCAGCTGACAACCGCTTTATTCTACCAGGACACAGCAGAGCACATGGGCGCAGAGAACGACAATGCGGGACATAACAAACGGAAGGCTTTCACCGCGAACGGCGTCTCGGTGGTTCTCATGGGTCGACTGCACGCAGACATTATCATGCAAGACCGGTACCTCTTGAACAAGATCCCCATCAAAATCCGACTGATATGGGCGCCTCCGACCTTCGCCTTGATGGCCACTAACGTAGATGGGCATGCAGCTGACTATAAGATTGTCATCCAAGACGCAGTCCTGTATGTCCGAAAAGTGAAACCGAATCCAGCCGTTCAATTGGGACACCTCAAAACCTTGGAAACAAAACCAGCCCAGTACCCTATCTGACGTGTGCAAACCAAAGTGTTCTCTGTGTCTGCTGGAAATATGAGCGCCAACAAAGAAAACCTGTTTCTGGGGGAACTACCCAAGCGATTGATCCTGGCCTGTGTGGAAAATACCAGTTTCAGCGGAGCCTACCCAGAGAATCCGTTTGACTTTAAACATTTCGGCATCAATTTTGTGGCCCTGCATGTGGATGGACAACAGGTCCCAGCCACGGCCTTAACACCGAACTTTGGGCGCGCGAATTTCATTCGAGCCTATCAGAGCCTGTTTACAGCCACCGGTCAAATCAACCAGGACGAAGGGAATATGATCAGTCGGGAGGACTACGCGAACAGATACACGTTGTTCTGTTTCGATCTGACCCCCACCTTAGAGAACGACCATCAGCTGGCCCTCGCCAAGCAAGGCAATTTACCGTTGGAAATCCACTTTGCACGAGCCCTCCGGAGCACCGTCAATGTGATCTGCTACGCCGAGTGGACAAGGCGCGCAACGTCCTGAGTGACTTTGCCACCTAACATGGATACAGACCAGATAACCATCGTGCTGGAGAATGACCCAGGGACACGTATGGTCTTTCAAGGGGTGTTCGCCCGAGATGTGTTCCCATTATACCGTGTGTATCCTGCTGCTAACGTTCTCAACACGGACCCGATGGATCGGACAGGTGAACATTGGGTGGGCGTGTACTTGACAGAACAGCAGGGCGAATACTTTGACCCGTACGGCCAGCCACCCCCCCCCATCCCGATTTAACCGGGGAGGACCGGGCCGGGCCGGGCCGGGGAAAACTTGGATGTTGAAAATCCGGACCCTACGTCTAAGGGAACATTGGAACTCTTCTGGGTTCGGAGGTAGTTTTAGTGAAACCGGAAGTGACGTCTGTGCGAACAACCCACACCACCCAACCACAACCGTCGACCCATATGGGGATTAGTACCCCAAACACACCCCCACGCATCCCCAAAATGCCTGCTTTCTATACTACGACCAGACTGCGCATGCGCAGACTCTTGAACACGGACGAACCATGAGTCGGATGCTGCTTCACGAGAGCTTCAACATAAGACCACACTCAACTCCATCGGACCCATAGTGACCCCATGTCGGCGCCAAAATGTCTATTTCCATACCCTTGGTCTACTGCGCATGCGTAGAATGATGTCAGTTTTACGTCACATCCACCCAGTCGGATGCTCCTTCACATATGCTTGACATTGATACCTCACTCGACCCCATCAGACCATTAGGGGCCCACTTCGACCCCAAAACGTCTATGTCCATACCCTTTTCCCATAAATCCCTGTCTGCGCATGCGCAGAATGGAAACGACACACTAGTCCAGGCGGATGCTCCCTCACGAGAGGTTCAAAATAAGACCTCATACAACACCATAGGATCATTAGGAGCTCACCTAGACCCCAAAATGTCTATTTCCATATCCTTTTCCCACAATTCCTGCTTGCGCATGCGCAGAATGACGTCAGTTCCACGTCACATCCAACCCGTAGGATGCTCCCTCACGAATGCTTCACATTGATACCTCACTCGATCCAATCGGCCCACAAGGGACTCACCTACACTCCAAAACGTCTATTTCCATACACTTTTCCCACAATTCCCTGTTTTCGCATTCGCAGAATGTGGACAACGAACGATACACTAGTCCAGGTGGATGCTCCCTCACGTATCCTTCACATTGATACCTCACTCGACCCAATCGGACCAATAGGAGCCCACCTAGACCCCCAAAAATATATTTCCATATATTTTGTCTACTGCGCATGCGCAGAATGACGTCAGTTCCACGTCACACCCATCCCGTCGGATGCCCGTTCACGAATGCTTCACTTTGACACCTCACGCGATCCAATCGGTACACTAGGGACCCCTCTCGCCCCTGAAGATTGCCGGAGAATGCCGGAGAATTTGGGACTACTTTATGTTCGCGGAGGCAGACCGCATCACCACCAGACCGTATCACCGCGGAGGAATACACACGCCCGATTCACACAGACCGGAAATGACGTCACACCTGCGCACAGCACTCCTGCGCACACCGCCACAAAACCGCCACAAAATCTCATACCTGCGCACAACACTCCCGCGCACACCACTTTCTCGGGCATGAGCACTGACACCAACCCCACTCAAACGGTGTTTACACTACTACTTTGCTCCTACATTCCACTTAGCCTAGCATCGCCGTCGTACAGCGCACTAACCTGGAATACGATGTTTGAAGAATCATACATTTATGATATCATAAGTTGCGTTCACGGAGAGAACGTTGGATCGGGTCAAGAAGGTCACATGCACATCTTCATATGGTGACTATAATGTGTGACAGATTTGAAAACAATCCAGCAAATAATCTTTGGCCTGTTGCGCCAACAATTAGTAGTTAACGGACGGACAGACGCCCAGATAGACAGACGGTAATTGTGCAACATTTTGTAGCGAGCACTCAACAATGTTTTACGATCTTTGTTGACGATCGCTACAATGTTGCAAATACAGACACATGAGTTATGAAGTGTTGACACATTCGCTCCTTCAAACGGACGACGCCACATCATAATACGTGCGTATGGAAAGGAATGTAGATAGCAATTGGAGAAAGGTAAGTGATATCTTGACCAAAAACCTTCCACATATGCCTGAATTCCAAAGTATATATGTCCACATTAACACTTACCAGTCCGTACGACAGATTTTACGCTAGTGGAAATAACATTCACCGCCAGGTTATAAAAGTATGGACACCAGTAGTATATACAGCGTATTTGGCATCGGATGCTCCCCCACGTATGCTTTACATTGATATCTCACTCGACCCCATCGGACCACTTTGGGCTCACCTAGACCCCAAAACGTCCACGCAGCGCTATTTACCCACTGCACATGCGCACAGTGACTTTTTCAAAAAAATTCACCGCTTAACTTCGGGACATGGTGAGACGGGAAGAGATGGAAGACCAAAACAACCCATACTGCAATGAGCATGTGTGGTGTAGGTTCAACATTGTCCACTGAGCCAGTATGGGCCTATACAGTGGTAGACATATATATGCTATTTTCAACCTTGGTTTGTAGCCTATGACTGGTGGCGTAAAGCCCAATCACACTACGAACATTTTCTTGTATTAGAACAAATTACAAGCGTCTAGTCCGTCATTCATAATCCAGCCGTCGTCCATTAGAGAATATCCGCGTCCATAATCCAAAGACCTATTCCATTTTCCATATAACAGTATTAGCACCAAATTCAAAAAGACAATCATAGTATACAAAAACATAGGCTTGTTTCCTGCAAGAGAGAAGCGGTCAACAGTTATCAATGATGCCAGCAAGACATCATGATGTTCCAAAAATATCAAATCCGTATCGCTGATCAGTATTCTTAATCCATAATATTCGTTGTAAAGTCGTCATCTAAAGAATGATGTATCTCAGTCACGCTTTGATTGTGACCGTTCATATGAGTACCATGAGGTTCTTGAAGTACATGGGTTCATACGGCCCCTAGTTCAGAACATGTTTTGTCTGCAGTGTGAGGTGCCCAAAAACACGAACATTTTGATCGAGGGACATGTTCGTGAAATCAAACATGTTTGATTTTCGGAACATGTTTTGGTCCTCAAAACAGTTTTTGTCTTCATTGTGTGGTGATCGCGAACTTTTGTCCGAACATTTAACAATAGTTATCCAATCAACTGGCAGGTGTCGGGCATGTGATGGGAGCCATTTTTTTTGTGTCATGTGAGAGTGGCTTCGTCACATGCCCGACACCTGCCAGTTGATTGGATAACTATTGTTAAATGACCGGCAGCCTCGCTGCTTGATCGCGGCGACTGGTGGTCAAGAGAAAATGTTCGTAGTGTGAGGTTACCACGAACAAAAACACGAACAAACTGTTCTGTTCTAATACAACAAGATGTTCGTAGTGTGAGTTTGGCTTAATTGGTAACGTGTCTGCCTCTAGATAAAGCGACCCGGGGTCAATTCCCACTAGGACCCTTTACCTTCTTCCACTGGATGGAGAAACTGAGGGTTCCCCACTGGCCATTTAACATGGGCAAATATATGACAATATTGTCGGGGACCCTGTACAGTCCATGGATGCTTAGGAAGGGCAGACAAAGGCTATCTATTCTCATGAAGTGGGCCGGAGGTTGCCGGAGATGACCACACATTATATTCCCGGACATTGCCGAAGATGACCGAAAATTATATTCCCGGAGATTGCCGAAGATTGCCGAACATTTCAGATGATTCTCACGAAAACCCGCGTATTTGAAATGTCGGGACTACTTTGCGGAGGCGTGTTCCCGAAACCGGAAGCGACCGCAGCACCGCCGGAAACGGAAGCGACCGCATCACCGCGGAGGAATATATGCCCCAAAGGTCACTTCCGGTCACGTGACCTTTGCCGGAACTATATTGAACTTGACCTCTGTGATGTCATCGATGACGTCATCTCATTTGCATAAATGCGATCCGAGATACGCTTTATATACTACTGACACCCCTGCAGGACATTTTAATGAAGAATTGTTCATGATACAAAAAAAATCCATGGCGCGGTTTAGTGAGATTAGGTTCCATGAGGTTTGGAGTGCCAAATGAAATATCAGTCACGAAAGAATTTTTTCCGTTCCCTTAAAATATATTAATTCGCAAGGTTTGAGTACTTTCGAGGCCTTCGGTCTAAAGACGTATTACAGCTTCTTGAAGTGCTGAATTTGTGCAATATCGTTTGTTTTGAGCTTAAGTCAACACCTTTTCTGTCCCAAAACATGCAAAGCCAGTCCAGAACCAAATCCCTTTTTGGGCAACAACTAAGTATTGATACGTCCAATATTTTGGGGTAAAGTTTATTTTGGTTCTGAACTTGCTTCAAATGTTTATGGAGAAAAGAGGATGCTAGTAGTATATAAAGTTGAAATTCATTATGTTATATGCATGATATACAAGTCGGCGCTTGTCTGGGTGTTTCCCGTGATGTCACATGAGATGGGTTAATACGTTCAGCCGATCGGGTGGTCGATCAGTTTAGTCACGAAAGACGTGGCCGCATGAAAACAAAGAAAACATACACTTCTTTATATTATTACAAGGCTACGCATTATCTTTAGCAATACCGTAAAGTCTTTATCAGTTCGGGTAGCATTATATAATAACATGGCACAATCTCTCTCAAAAAGGTAAAAACATGCCCGTCCGTTAAAGTTATCATAACTTCGGTAACAATGGCACCGGCGCCATTCGCCCAGATGACTACGGTAAGTCGATCGTAGCGCCATCTGCACATGGGTTGCACAAAATTCTTGGACCTGAAACATGTCGTCATACTCAATACAAATCTGGAAACACGGACTGTACATCAAAACATTTTTCTTGTGGAGTATATAACTATGTGTGTTAAATTCATCGACCGCTTGCATTGTTTACCACTATTAGTCATAATACTAGCGGTTGATGTACCTGCTAAATGGCTCGGTCCCATTATACGGATTTTATCGGAACGCCTTAACGCATTGTTAACCGTCCAATTACACGCACATGCTTTAGCCACTGGTTTCTGACCCTTGATGAAAGTGACATGATCAACGGAAATGACGTCACAGATGAGAGAAAGAAAGATCAACACCTTCACAAGTTTTCATATAACTTACTCCCCCCAATGTTACATAATACCCAAACTAGGGTAGCTGCGTTGTATATGTTTGAATTTCAAGTATGTCCTTGCCTGTGTAACAGTCGCATCGACGGCTGCTCCTGTCCAATCAGAAGTCGCCATTTGATATTGCATCTATAATATTCTCTCTTGCTCAGTAATGTCAGACTGGGAGTGATTTGAGCCTGCGCTCTCGGGAGTAGTACAGACAGGGGAGTTTCGGAGGTGCAATGGAGCGCGTTTGGGAGGATGGGAATACATCTAACGAATAATAGCGAATATGAGAGATACAACATCAAATGGCGGTTTCTGATTGGACAAGTGCATAATTGAATTGCAAACATACCCGAAGCGGCTCCCCAGACTGGGTATGAGATGATGTAGGGAATAATAAACTATATGATAACTTGTGAACGTGTTGATCTTTCATTCTCTCAACTGTCGGCATAAGGGCGTCAGAGCGTCATTGCGGTCAAACGAGCACTCAGCAATGCCATCAACACCAGGACCACCACCAGGAAGGTAGATGGACGAGATCCTCGACACTGAGATCAATCTTCATTGGCCCTTCAACTCGGGGCGTCGGATCGCCCTCCATGGGAACTGAAATATCCGGTCTCGAGAGCGGCGAACGCGGTTTGAATGGACTGGGATGCTTAAAGACTATATCACATTGGCTACGATAAATGGTTGGTTACGTCTCATAAAGACCTCCAACCCTTACAGCTGGAAACTGAGGCTTATGACGAGTGGGTGAGAACATTCCTTTGAATTCGACCTGATTCAAACTTGTTGTTGATATATTGTGTAAACATGAGGCACTTCAAATAACCAAATGTCTGTAGTTCGGAGGAATATGATAAGTTATGGATTTTGGGATATTAGATGCAAAATAAAAGAAAAAACCCCAAAGACATATATAGTGATATCATGCTCACGCGGTAGGGGGCAATCGGTTCAGAAGAAAAGCATATAACTGAACTTGCTGTATTAAGTGTCAGCACCACTTTCCCTCGTTTGCATTTGAACCCGTAGTCCTCCCTTATACCGATCTTGATGCTGTGAATGTCGGTCTGCCGAACAGGTACTCTGAAAAAAACAGTTGTGTACAAAATTGCACATCTACAAAAAATGTGTATCAGGAGTACACCATTTGTGTACTTTTTCTACACAAATTGTGAATCACAGCTACACAGTGATTGTAGATGTTCAATTTTGTTACAGCGATGTGTACCTAGGGTACACAGTTTGTGTACTTTTGGTACACAACTGTTTTTAGAGAGTAGAGTACGTGGTTAAAGCTTTGTGTGATTTGCTCTTCCTAGTCCACTTTCACCGGGCAGATGCGTAGTTTCGGGGTACGGAGGACTGTCTTGTGCTTGGCCAACTCGCCCTCTGAGCCAAAGTCAGTGGAACATTGCCTTAGTCATGTCCGGGTCAAAGGTCACTTCCGGTCACGTGACGGCCCAGCAAGAGTTATCTGCCCATAAATACGACCCCAGTCAATTCAGTTGCATGATATAATAGTCGGCGCTTGTCCGGGTATTTCCCCATGGAGTGTGGCACCTTAACCTCACACTGAAGAAGGCGATGGAAGGGGCCTCGTGGCCATTGGGTGGCTTCCACTGAAAAGTTACCGTGCGTATGCCCAGTCAATAGGCAGGTCTGGGGTCGACGTTTTGGGGTCGGGGTGGACTATCCGTGGTCCAAATGGATCATGGTAGGTATCAGTTTGAAGCACTCGCAGAGTCCGACTGCATCGGTGTGTAGTAGAACTGTCGTCAATCGGCGCATGCACAGGCAGAGACTATTGGAAAATGGACGTTTGGAGTGGACGTTTTGGGGTAGAGATGGACCAATATTGGTCCGAATGGGTCGTGCGGGGTGTTCTGTTGAAGCACTCGTGGGGGAGCGTCCGACTGGTCTGGTGGGTAGGCAAAATCGAGTGGGTATGGCGCGCATGGGCAGACAGGAATTTGTGGGAAAAGGGCATTGGAATAGACCTTTTGGGGGTAGATGGACCATGCTTGGTCCTAATGGGCAGAGTGAGGTGTCATTTTGAAGCACGCGTGGGGGAGCATCCGACTGAACTGGTGTGTCATGGAAATGATGTCATTCTGTGCATGCGCAGCCATGGAGTATTATAGAACGGGCATTTAAGGTGGAAGTTTGTGGTAGAGGTGCACCGTCCTTGCTTCTAATGGGCCGCTTTTGTACCGTGTGAGAAAGATTAATGTGACGTCATCAGTAGTAGAGAGAGTCCAGTTGCCCCTCAGTAATAGACAAATCAGAAACCCAGTATATTTGCCCTATGACCTTGTGGACAGTTTTACAGTAACGCTTTAACGCCTATGTTAACGCCTTAATGCCTGTCTTAACGACTTCACGCCTATCTTAACGCATTGACGCCCTATCTTAACGCCCATCTCGAGGCACTCACGCAAGACAGGTAGATGTGAAGAAGAACATGTCACATCATAAGCCACCATTTGATGTTGAATCTGTCATATTCGTTCTTGCCCGTTAGGTGTATTCTCGGCTGCTCATGTCCAATCAGAAGCCGCCATTTGATATTTTATCTATAGTATTCTCTCTTGTCCAGCAAATTCAGAATGGGAGCAAAGCGTTGGGTATGTTTACAATTCAAGTATGCTCTTGTCCAATCAGAAGCCGCCATTTGGGGCTGCGTCTGTCATATTCGTTCTTGCCCGTTAGTGGAATCAGAAGTCGCCATTTCAGAAAGTTCAACCTTCGGCCATGTTCGCTCTGATCCATTTGTTGTACGCCTGTTGTACGCTATCCTGTCCAGCGTCCTCCATCACCGCAACATCAGTATTAATAGCTGCTGTCACAATAGGATCCCAAAAGGTAGATTCGTCCTCACTCAGGTTTCCCTGGGACGTAGCCTGACTATCTGAGGTCAAGCCCATACCAGTAGATATACTCTCAGCAGTCTCTGTTTCGGTATCAGTCGGCGGACTCTCAGAATCAGCTGGCATATTCTCAGCATCAGATTCTTGTGCCTCGGTGTCTTCAATCCCATGTATATTCTTCTGGTATCACATCATGTCGTAATGTCTGGTGAACTTGCGTTCACACTCAGAGCAAGTATAAGCCATGTTGACGGTTGAACATCGATTGTGCACGTTTTGGGGATACGCTGGCTTTTATGGACAGTAACGCCCGCCAACGCCCAGCTTAACCCTTCAACATAATTGTGGAATAGCTCAGAAGGTCTGATCTTTCTACATATTCGACGGAATTGACACTAATTCGTTGAAATGCAGTGATGCCCGTCAACGCCCGTCGTTACGCCTTAACGCCCGTCGCAATGCCTTAACGCCCTATCCGTGTGTACTCCCATGCCCTACGGGCTATAGGGTACAGGGTGTACCACAATCGTCCACCCCAGATCTGTCTATTCACTGCGCATGCGCACGATAACTTTCCAGTGAAAGTCACCCAATAGCCACGAGAGCCATTCCATCGTCTTCTACAGTGTGAGACAGAGAAAACAACTACTCACAGGAGTAGTATACAAACGGTAAATTGAGGGGATAGCGCGTCAGTGCGCATGCGCAGAACCTTTGGTGACGTCACAATTGGGCGTGTGCGCATGCGTGTGTGTGTGGATGGTGGGTGCTGGGTACAAGATGGCGGCGTGTGTGTGGATGGTGGGTGATGGGTACAAGATGGCGGCGTGTGGATGGTGGGTGCTGGGTACAAGATGGCGGCGTGTGTGGATGGTGGGTGCTGGGTACAAGATGGCGGCCTGTGTGGATGGTGGGTGCTGGGTACAAGATGGCGACGTGTGTGGATGGTGGGTGCTGGGTACAAGATGGCGGCGTGTGGATGGTGGGTGCTGGGTACAAGATGGCGGCGTGTGTGGATGGTGGGTGCTGGGTACAAGATGGCGGCATGTGTGGATGGTGGGTGCTGGGTACAAGATGGCGGCGTGTGGATGGTGGGTGCTGGGTACAAGATGGCGGCGTGTGTGGATGGTGGGTGCTGGGTACAAGATGGCGGCGTGTGTGGATGGTGGGTGCTGGGTACAAGATGGCGGCGTGTGTGGATGGTGGGTGCTGGGTACAAGATGGCGGCGTGTGTGGATGGTGGGTGCTGGGTACAAGATGGCGGCGTGTGTGGGATGGTGGGTGCTGGGTACAAGATGGCGGATTGTAGAAAAACGTATAAAAGGAGTCGATTTTTAGGGTAGGGGTGTATTCAATCTGACTTACCTGACCTGTCTGCCTGCCTGCCTGCCTGCTTGCCTATCCGCTTGTATGAGACGAAAAGCATGAGACGTGGAGAAGATTTTCCCTGGGACCCAGCAGTACCTCCGGTTGAAGTCTTGCCTGAAGATGAGCGTGTCAGGGACATTTATCAACGTCACTGGGCTACCATACGCCATTGTTACCACCGTGACCGTCGTCTATTGGACTTGTACAATTTTCGGCTGGAGGACCTCACGTATCTGTCTACCTATGCCGAGAGCATTTTCAAAGATCAGGTGACAGCGTTCAAGTTGAATATGACATTCGGGTACATTTTACGGCACAAGGCGACGGACCAGCTGCGGTATTATTATCCCAGCAATAATACCTATGTGTTTGATCAGCCGTTCACGGTGACGGATGCGATTTCTCTGGAGCCACTCATCGACCAATTGACTACGTTGGATCCATTGGAATGGGCCCGGTTGCAACGCCCCAATACCCAATGGCTGGTGGAAATGGTGACCAACGTCACATTTTTCGTCACGAAAATGAGAGATCATCCTATCGGTGCTCCTGTACTACTTCCTCCGTGGTTGCTTCATCGACACGGCCTGTATGCATTAACAGGAGGGAGAAAGGGACCCTACAAAGACCGGAAATGTCTGTTTCGGTGTTTGGCCGTGCATGTGGACGAGTGTGACCCCAAGTGTTGTGACACAGTGGCCGATGGCTATTGGGAACAGTATTTACAGGCGCAAGACATTGACCCGCGGCACTTCCGTGGAGTGCCTTTTAAGAATTTGGATGACGTGGAAACACTGTTCGACATTAATATCTTTGTCTATCGATTACGATACGAGGACGATACATTTGTGGCTGAATTGGTTCGGCGATCAACAGAACGGTATGCTGCTACGATGAAAGTCAATGTGTTCGACGACAATGGTGTGAGTCATTTTTCGCTCATCTCCAATATGAGCCAGTACGCTCAGTCTTTCAGTTGTGCGCAATGCCATCGCGTGTTTCATCGCTCCACCCACTTACATGACCACGAGAAAATCTGTGACAACAGTTTCAAGCGAGTATATCCGGGTGGAGTGTATCATAATACGCCTACTATTTTCCAGGAACTGGCCGATGAGGGTGTGATGATACCGGAAGAGGACCGTTATTTTTCCTACCGGGCGTGTTACGATTTTGAGGCCCTGTTGGAGCCCATGGACATGTTTTCAGCAAAAACGCAGTGGACGCAGCGCCATATTCCTCTGAGTGTCAGTATTTCCAGCAACGTACCTGGCTATGACGCTGCTCCGGTGTGTTTCGTGTCCACGGGGGACTCCCATGAGTTGATTACCCGCATGATGGAGTATTTAGAGCAAGTCAGTGCGGCTAGTACGGAATTGTTGGTGGCCAAGTTTCAGGACGTACTGGACCAACTGGACGACCGCATTCCTGTACCCGGTGTAGCGTCCAGCGACGATGAAGAGTCCGAGTCCGAGTCCGAGTCCCTGCAGTCGCAGCCTCTGCAGGTACAGGATGTGCCGTTACCTAAACCGTATGCGGAGAAATTGAAGTTACGGTTCCTGCAATACTTAGGCCAGTTACCGGTGCTCGGATTCAATTCGGGGCGATACGATCTGAACATGGTCAAGGAATTTCTCTACCCTTACTTGGCAAAATCCGATACCGTCAAGTCCGTCATAAAGAAGATCAACAACCATATGGCCCTTTCCACCACTACACTTCGTTTCCTGGATGTGCGGAATTACCTGGCACCCAATTACAGTTATGATCAGTGGGTGAAAGCATACGACTGTACCCAGACGAAAGGTTACTTCCCGTACACCTATATGACGAGCCTGGACCACTTAGAAGACACCCAGTTGCCACCCAGGGAAGCGTTTTACAATGACCTGAAAGGGAAAGATCTGCCAGAGGCCACCTACATCGAACTCCAACAAGTGTGGAACCGCCACAGCATGAAGACCTTGCGAGATTTCCTGATATGGTATAATAACCTAGATGTGGTTCCTTTCCTGGAAGCGGCCGAGAAAATGGTGCAACTCTTTCGTCGCCAAATGCACGTCGACATCTTCAAGGAGTGCTTGAGTTTACCGGGTCTAGCGCTTCGCCATCTTTTTCAAGAGTGTGCTACGTACTTCTCGCTGATACAGCAAAAAGATGCAGACATGCATGATTGTCTAAAGCAGAACATTGTGGGCGGACCTAGCCTTATTTTTCACCGTTATCACGAGAAGGATGTCACGACTCTGCCCAGTGGGAAACCCTGTGCCAAAATCATTGGATTTGACGCCAATGCCTTGTACCTGTGGTCGCTCGCTCAACCCATGCCCAGCGGGCATTATACGCGTTGGTGGGCAGACGGTCAACATTTCACACCTCAACGTACGCCGTACAAACATCTGGCCGACCAGTGGTTGGACTGGGAAGCCTATCGACGGGGAATTTATATACGACACCAGACCAACGCCACAGAGAAGCGTATAGGAGATCGCCGACTCCCCGTCGATGGGTTTGCCCTTGTACAAGGAACACCGACCGTTTTCCAGTTTTATGGCTGTTACTGGCACGGCCACGAATGTCATTTCAGCGCTGGCCGCTTCAATGAGCGACGTGGAAAATCGGCGGAAGAATTACGGGAAGAAGTGGTGGCGAACGGAGATTATGTGAAAGAGAGAGGATACCATCTGATTGAAATGTGGGAGTGTGAATTTCACACGATGTGCCAGGCCCTGCCCCATTTACGACGGTTCCTAAAAGAGCGTGAGTACCCCTTGAGTCGTCGGCGACTGCTGAGTCTGCCACAGATGTTGGACGCCATTCGTTCGGGGGACCTCTACGGCTTTGTGGAATGTGATTGGCATGTTCCTGACACTCTCAAGCCTCTCTTTGCGCAGTGCCCTCCCATCTTTAAGAACACGCTGGTGGGTCGGGCGGATATTGGGGACACCATGAGGACCTATGCGGAGCAACACGAGTGTTTGCCTCAACCTCGACGGATGTTGATTGGGAGTATGTGGGCCGAGAAAATCTTGCTGGGCACCCCCTTACTGCAGTGGTACATGAACCACGGTTTGGAAATTACTCAAATATATCAAGTGATACAGTACGTACCCGAGGCTTGTTTTGCGGAGAATGCCGACATCGTGACGTCGGCCCGTCGTCAAGGTGATGAAGACCCGAGTCAGGCCATCATCGCTGAATCTTGGAAGCTCACTGGCAATGGTTATTACGGAAAAACGGTAACGAACCAGGATAAGCACGTCAACGTGAACATTTGTACTACTGCCCAAGCCCGCAAAAAAGTGAATTCTCCTCTGTTTCGATCCGTGGAGGTCATCGATGACGACACCTATGAAGTCACTTCAGCCAAGAAGACTATCCGGTACAACTTACCCCTGCAGATTGGATGAATGGTATACCAGGTGGCCAAGTTGAGGATGCTGCAGTTTCTCTATGACTTCATGGGTGTCTATTTTAATCCCTCAGACTGGCAACTCATGGAGATGGATACCGATTCGGCCTACATGGCCGTCTCTAATGGGGATTGGGAGTCCCTGGTGAAACCCGAGTTACGGGACAGGTATGAAGAGGAACGGGACCAGTGGCTACCTCGACGAGAGCATTACCAGTACGATAAGCGTACGCCGGGCCTGTTCAAGCTGGAATGGGGTGGGGATGCTATGATTGCGCTCTCCTCTAAGACTTATTACTGTTACGGAGGAGGAGACGGAGAGGAAAATAAGTTTAGTTGTAAAGGCGTCAACCGACGTGACCCTGCCATCGACAAAGCTCTCTACCTGGGCGTGTTGCAAAGCCAGGCCAGTGCGAGTGGCACTAACAGAGGATTCCGGGTCGTCGACCACCAGATGCGCACCTATATCCAGCAACGAGACGCCTTTACTTTCTTTTATCCCAAACGAAAAGTGTTGGCCGACGGTGTGAGCACCACTTACTTGGACTTGTAAAAAACAATGTCGAACTATAACTGTTGATACACAAATGTAAAAGTCAGGATGGCCGAGTGGTCTAAGGCGCCGGTATTAAGTGCTAGTCGGCGATTGCTGTCGTAGGTTCGAATCCTACACCTGACAGAACTT
The DNA here is from genome assembly GCA_036873755.1 of Hanleya hanleyi. NCBI lineage: Eukaryota > Metazoa > Mollusca > Polyplacophora > Lepidopleurida > Hanleyidae > Hanleya > Hanleya hanleyi. The sequence continues at coordinate 87,315 of JAVTVY010025681.1, forward strand.
TTTTTTGTACCTTAACCATACCACTACTATTCTATGTGTACATACCCCTACTATTTGTACCCTGTATTCTATTTGTATATATATATATATAGTGTAACCCATTCTTGTTGACTTAAATAAAAAAAGTCAAAACATTTTTTTGTGTTTTTTCATCTTTTATTCAACAGAACGTCAGAACAACAACGTCATAACAATATAACGTGATAATAATAAACAAGTGGCCTGCGCGCGCAGTACATTTTTAAGTTAACCAGAGAAATGGAGCATGCACATTAAAACGAGAGGCCGTCCAGTCATAGACGAGGACATCACGGTCTTCGGCTTGACAATAATCATCAAACATATGTACAATGGTGGGCATAGAATGTCCTCTACTCCGGTGAGTGAGATAAAACACACAGTACTGTCCGCACACACTACTCAAGGGTCCTTGTAATCTTTGAGTATTCCAACGCCACTCTGTAGTAGAGACGTCCATGAATTTCACCAAATCGGCATGTAGGGGTGCAAGTCCGTAGGAATCAAAGTATTCGCCTTGGCCTAGGGTGTCCACGTACACAGCTATCCAATGTTCACCGGGTCGACTCCTCGTATCTGTATTCAGGATGTAGGCTGCTGGGGTAGTGGAGTGGGTGGGAAACACATTGCGTGGAAACACACCTCGAAAGGGGATCTTCGCATCTCGCTGGAGTATGCTCATCAGCTGCTCTGTATCCATGACTCTTAGCTGGCGTAGTCACACAGCACGTTTCTTTGCTGATCCACGCTGATCCAGGCCATCAGACCCTGTATGAACTTCTGGGGCGTATCGTATTGGCCTTTGGGGAGAATGAGTTTGTAGATTTTATCTTCGTAGGTCACTTCGTACCATATTTCTCGGTCTTGTACGTTGTACCATGAGTAAGGGTATTGAATATCCACCAGTCCACATTCCCATCGTCCCGGTAAATGTAACGGTTGGGGTAATTGAGTGACATACTTGGTCAAGGTGTTGTCAGGAAACACGTCGAGTGAGCTATTACTGGGCAACGTCAGGTAAAACATGACGACGACTGAGTTGTTCTGGCTTCTGCACCGTGTTTTATAGGGGGTGACCTACCCCTTAGTAGGGTTCCCAGCCCTTGGGCGCCTTACCTCGGCGTCGTGATCGTCGTGGCTGTGGTGTGGTCGGTATAGGGGTGGCATAGGGGTGAAAAGAACGATCCCGCCGTGAGGGTGTTTTGGGTGGCGTGTGCGGTTGCCATTCACGTTCCCAGGTATGGGGACGTCGAGAGGGTGCTTGCATCCACTTCCAGCGTTCACGATTTCCTACCAATTCTTGAGGGGTGTGTGTGTCTTTTAACCCCTGAGCAAAGGCTTCCCAGCCCGGTGGATTAGAGTGTTTGCGAGAACGGACCATATCGTTGATCAAATCGGTCATATGAGACCCCGGCACCACTTGGTTGCGAATCAGCAGTTTTCCTTCCGCGTTCCAACCCATATCGGCATTCTGTTTCACCCGGTCCAACAATAAACGCGCCTTGGTCTTCAAGGCTTTAGGCACACTGGCCAACACTTCCTGTTCCAGTTCAGGTGAGGCCGAGGATGACGGTGGTGGTGGTGCGGATGGGAGTGTTGTGGGCGTTGTGGTGGGGGTGGTAGGTAGTGGTGGCAGTGTACTAGTACTCCCTCCTCTATATTGATCCATAAACGTCTGGTACCGGTTCAGCGTATGATGGTAGAGTTGAATTTTCTCGTGATCGGGCAGTCGACGTTGCAGTATACTATTCATCTCTTCATCCAGAGACTGGAGTTGTTGCACTGTGGCCGGTACGGGATAGGGGGATTGCAAACTCTGTAACAGTCGAGGTTCGACCAGCATCATTTTTTTCGTATGTTCCATGTTAGCGTCCCAAGATGGAACCTAGTAACGGACCCAGTACAGTAGCGGCTAAGGGGGCCAGGAGTGCACCGAGAAATCCACCTCGCTGTAACACCTGTTTCTTTTTCTTGACACTCGCCGTCTTCTTCACCAACGTTCGGAGACCCGCCTTGTGCCGTTGCAATTTCCCTTTCTGCAGAGGACTGAGTGGAACATTGCCTTTTAATACATTATGGGCCACTTCACACAAACACCGTACCAAGTCCGCATCCGCGCCGCGCACCAGGGCCCGGCCCACCTCCGGTGGCGCGCTGCGTGATACGCGCAGGGTCGGCGCGTGCTTGCGTATCCGTGCAGACATGATGAGGAATGACGACTAGAGTGCCTTGTCTTCTTCTTTTATTTCTTTACTCATTTGGGCGTGTACACCGTCTGCACCTCGCCGGGAAAAATGAGGGTACGCAATCGCAGGGTGGAGGGCGTGTCTTGTTTCAAGTCGATGAGTAGATACCCGTGCGCAGGTTGGGTCGCATCTTCAAAGGCTTCTCGTACAAAGGCCGTGTTTTTAGGGTACATCTGTTGGGCGAGGTGCGTAATTTGGGAAGCGTCTCTGGGGTTTTTGAATAACACCACATACTGAGCATTCAAACTAATGTTCCTGTGCTCTTTGTTCTTACTGAAGAGATTCTGTACGATGTAGATGATGCTCAACCGACGATGATGGCTGCCTTTGGTAAAGAGACGGGTGATTCGACTGTCCGTTTCCGTCATGAGATCGTCCACCACCACCAAGGTGTCTTGGGGTGTATCCTCAGGAGGTAAGCCTTCCACTAAGGTGAGTCCCGGCACACGGGCCAGTTCCTCGTACGCGGGTTGCCAAGCTCCATAACACCACAGAATGCGAGCTAGAGGCGGTGAAATGAGGGCGGACCCATGTTGGATCAGACGTTGAACGAAGTGTGTTTTTCCCGACCCTGTCGGTCCAGCGATGAGACACGTGAAAGGATGCTGCCACCGAGGGTCCATAGTTTTTTTTAGTTTTTTTATTTGGTGATTTGCGCTCGACGGTTAGAAGCCCACCACCGTTGTTGGGGATCCCACCGGGGATCGTAGTCGAATGGGTACCGTTGTGGTGGTAAACGTGGTGATTCACGGGGATCCACTGCAAATATGTTTAGCAGCGTGTTGGTGGTACTAGGTGTTGGTGGTGATGGGGTGGAAGGATCGTCGCTTCTCAGGGATGACGTAGGATGACGTGGAGTTGGAGTAGTACGTGACGTGGTGGTCGTCGTCGTGGATGGCTGGATGTAGCGGGTCAAGGGTAACGGGATGGTGGTGGTGGTGATGGCTGGAGTAGACGGTGGTGTGGTCTGGGTTGATACGTGGCGCACCCTTGACGTCTTGGCTGGCGTAGGCAGCGTCGTGGTCGTGGTGGTGGAGGATGACGGAGAACGCAGGGTGTTCAAACAGGATATCACGGTCGTCAAATCGTAGAACACGCCTGTAAATAACGTACCCACAAGCACTACTACACACACTAGAGTACCCACTTGTGCTTTTCGAGTTCGTAATAGTAAGGGTAGACGTGTACTATCCATGGTACAATCCTACACTGAAGGCGGGTGGTGATAGGGTTAGAATTTATAGACGTTTCATGTCACGGCCGGACACCCAGGAATTAAACGAACGAGGCCATCCTTGCCATTTGACGAGATGATAGGGAATGCCACGGCGATGTTCCGTTTTCAAAATCTTTTCCACCGTGTAGTAGTCTTTCTGTGTTTTCACTATGGGTTGTAATTCTGCCTCGTAAAACGTGCCTTGCAGTCTCTCTCCTTGTAGATCTTCCAGTTGATAGTGTGGCTGTCGAGGTTTATGGCGAACGATGACAAAGTGCTCGTCACTCCAGTTGGCAAGTAACTTTTCTCAAATTGACCTTTCACTTTACTGATCCGTACCACATCTCCACGTTTGTAACGGGCTGGCGTGAGTGATGGACTGGATGAGTACAGCGTAGCACGCACTTGATGTTCGTTGCGTTCTGTCACATCACGGGGAGCTCGCTGGATACTGCGATGATAGGCGCGATTATACCCTTGCACCAGTTGAGGTAGTACATCGATGTGGCGTCGAGTGTTTTGGGCAGTAAAATACTTGTACATTCGGCCTTTGAAGGTACGATTGAAGCGTTCCACCACAGAAGCTTTCGTCTCGTTGTACGTATGAAAGAAAAATACCTTCTGTTTCTTAAGAAAGGCTTGAAAGGGTCGGTTGAGAAATTCTGTGCCTTCATCTGTTTGTAAATAAAGAGGTTTGCGCCCCGTCTTGAAAATCTGTTGGAAGGCTCTTATTAGATTCTCTCCTGTTTTGGTGCGAATGGGTAGTACCCAGGCATACTTGGATAGAATATCGATACAGGTCAATATGTACCGATGTCCATCATTGTGAGGTGCAAATCGACTCATGTCCACTAAATCCGCTTGCCATTGCGCGTCTATACCGCCGACGATCACTCGGTTACGGCGAAAATGACGTCGGGCTGCTCGGTGTAAACTATAGGTGTCTTGGGTTTTTAGCCAGTCTCGAACTTGAGTTCGACTGATGCCTTGAGAATGGGCAGCTCGAGATAGCGCTCCCACAGCGCTATACGCGGCTGGACTGTTAGGGCTGTAATACAAATCGGTTAACACCTCGTTAATTACTGTAGACTCCTTTTTCCCCGTTCGGGACCGCTGCTTCATCACGGACTTTTTCTTCTTCATCGTTCTGGGTCGTCCCCGTCATGTGTGTGTGGGTGGCTTCATCTGGTGACACTGTCCCTCTAGCCTCTGTGCATTCTATAGATATAGTATTTTCCCCATCATCATCAGATTTTTTTTCATCAGGTTCACTCAGCGCGTCTTCCATAGCACGAACCCACGCCAATTGGTCGGGTGATCGGTCGTCCGGTGTAAATAACTGGTCCACAATAGGCACTATTTTCTCCAAGGCTGACCACAGAGAGGGAGTTAGGAGGATACTTTGTGTAGGCTCTTGGTAGCGGCCCAGACGCCATCTTTTTCGTATGAAGAGGGGCGGTACGGAATATACGTAGATGGCATTGTCCAGGTGGATGAGGTCTCCGTCCAACTCACCGCTCAACACCCGTTTAAATTTAGTCCAGCCATCACGCTGTAGCATCACCGTATTCGATAGCATCTCAGCGGGCGCCCAGTAAATCGCTTCATCGTCTTTCACCAGGGTCACTTTATCTTGATAAACGTATAACCTCACACTGGGTGTAAGAGGCAGGATAGCTCGTAGGTAAGTTGACATGGTTGCTCTAAATGTCGAACGGTGAATGACACACACTCTGTCTCATCCCCTGTATTTATAGGGTCAGGACCTATTCTGTGAGAGGCGGCTCGTGTGGAGAGAGTACTTTATCGACCACGGGAACTACTTGTTGTAAAGCCGTCCAGAGATCGGGATCCAGAGTAAATCCCCCTCGCTTGAGACATAAAAGTCGCGCAAAATATGGGCCGCGGAAAATGTACACGTCGTCACACAGGTGAATACTATCGCCATCGAGATCGCCGCATAACACACGTTTCAAGGTAGTCCAGCCTTCCGGAGATAAAGACACACGGGCCGGTTCCGATGTACACCAACACCGGCTATCATCATCAAACAACTCGACGCGTTCAGGATATAATAATAGCGTACAATCCGGGGTCAGCGTACGCGTAGCTAGAAAATTAGCTTCAGGATACAGTAGATCATGGACGTCGGTGATTATAGCTTTCAGCGCCTGCCATAATGCCGGTCGAAGTAGAATAGCGGCACCCCCACACTGCTCTAGCCGCGGAAAAAAAGAATCCTCTCTTCCACTCCGCAGGTAGACACCGAGTCCCACATGCATAAAATCCACTTCGGGTTCTTTTCCCTGTAACAAGCGTGTTAATAGAGTCCATCCTGGTAAACTTAAACATAATTTCACTTCTCTAGGATGTTCTTTGATGAGCTGCAATTCATGATCATACACGATTAGAATCACATCAGACGTCAATTGAAAGAAAGCGAGTTCCTTTCCCGGTGCTGCCATAATGATGAATGACAAAAAATACGGGCCAGACAAATTATATATATACCGATTCTTGCTAATTTGAATAAAAAAATTGTAAATAAAAAAAAATACGCGTACCTTGTTGTAGAAAAATAATTAAAATTGACAATGCAATTTTTGTAGGCGGACCCAGAGTGCATAAATTGATATTCTTGAGTAATTAACATAATAAAATAAAATAATATCATTGCTGGCATAGTATATCAAGTCATCATAATTACCCGAACATTCCCTAGTGCTCTGAAATAGCCAAACCCTATACTTGCAAAGCCATACTATATAATGTAATAAATCCTATACGTACGTGAAGGTATTTTTTTAATGCTAAACTGTGTGCCCGCGAACTCAGAGCCCCTTTTGAGACAGCTTATAAATTTTAGGAAACGTTAATTCAATAAAACAATTAATGAAATAGGTAGCCAATATCCTTTTCATGCTTCTACTTCAATAAAACAATGTAATTCATACGACAAACACATTTAATAAAATTACCAAATAGCATGAATTGAAAAGATGTGCTTTAATTTTAGGTGCAATAAGAAAGGGGGACGCAACTCTGTTTTGACACCGAAAATCGAATCGAAGCGGCGCGCGTTGTGTTTTCTTGCCGTGAAATGAAGGCTCTATTTTTATAATTTTCTACAGTTCTCTTTGGATAAACGCGCTGGAATTTTCACCGAGCTAGTATAAGATTATAAGTGATAATCTTCATGTATTTTTAGCCAGGAAAATCAATTTATTTGCAATGTAGCGGATTTTCCAGACTACCGGACTTTCCCATTAGGCGTGTAAAATTCGCTGAAATTCATACAATAACAACATAGTCGAGCGGTAGGCGGCTAATTTTTTTACATACTATACTATGAATTATCTGAGTTCAATTGGAAATAAAATATATACGGAACTGACATTTTATTGTCAAAACACAGTCTTTTATAAATTAAAAAGAAACACACGCCGAATTTCAAGGCCTCCAGATATCCACACAATCCGAACGATTTCGCCGAGGTCCGCGCGATGTCTATATATATATCGCGGCCAGATTTCATAGGCCCATTGCAAAACTTTTACAGATGCCAACAACAGATGCCAACATGTCAAAACAAACAGCAAAGATTTCAATCACCAAGCCCGTAGGGAAGAAGCTGAGCAGAAGGAAGAAACAAATAATGAAGCGAGTGATTAGAGAGTTCTGGGCCACTGAGTTTGCGGGCTGGGAGGCGATGCTGACGGACACCCAAAGACAAGGGCCAGGCACGGCCAATAATGTTCGGGCCTTGCTGGAGGCAGTCAACACAACCATCCACGAGGAGGGGTGGTTCCACCTACTACAGAGAGTGATGAACGAAGAAGCCACCCCTCCTCCGGCAACAACAACAACAGTGCTCCAGCCATCGCCCCAGGAATTCACATTCGAAAACTTGAATGGAGAAGAAGTGATATTGCTTCAACCATCACCACCGGCAACAGCGCCCCAGCCCCGGGAGGAGGAGGGGGCTGTACCATCACCCTTCCCCCTGGAAGACCTGCCCTCCTCCCTGGAAGACGACGACAGTGACGAGCCCCTAATCATCTGGGAGGAACCACCACCCATCGTCGCCGCTGCTATTTTTATCAACGGGCAAGCCCTCACCCCGGACATAGAAGATGCTAACCCTTACCGGTATTTTTCCATCAGTGAGATGGGGGAGTAAGCCACTCCCCACCCTGAATAAAACAGGGGAAAAAATTGAAACCAACCGTTCTTTTCAGAACGAACAAATCCTTCGAAAGAGGATAAGCTTTCTAACTGGCACATCAATTTCAAAGCATACAGCCCCACTCCCTTTTTATTTTTTATTAGCAATGCATCACCAAAAAATAAACAACCCCTGCCCGATATCAAAGAGTCCTTGTGAGGACTAATCTCTCTATTAAAAACACAGATTTTTTCTCTCCCCCCATTAATTAATAATACGTCCGAACAATAACGGACTGACATTTTATTTTTTTATTTTAATATATTACAACCCGAATAATAACGGGTTGAAATTTATAGCACAGGGATAGGTGGGAATCTGTTTTTAATTTTTAGGGTGGTTATAAAAATAACCAGATATTGTAATAAGCCATTACATTGTTAACAGGGGTTGACGCTGTCTTCTTTCAGCACAGACGGGGCATGTCAAGGGAAGTAATTCACACATTCGGGGCCTGTTGGCTTCTGCGCACGTCGGAATCTGGGCGAAACGATGAATACACGTTTCACATAAAGCCTGATGCCCGCACGGAAAGATAGCAAATTTTGCAAATTGGTTAGTGCATTCCACACAGGATAAATATAAGGCGTGTTGACGTTCTGTGTTGGACCCCAGTGTTGTTGTTGCTATCGACCAAACATAATGCATCTCGTCTTCATTTTGGGTTATTTTCCTGTCTCTGACTCTGTTTGTTCTGACGTCCTTCGGATTTTTTCTCACATGTTGTCGATTTCGAGTGGGCCTCACGTCTTTTCGATTTTTTCTGTAGTCAGCCCGGTTTCGTCTGGAATCTTTCCTCCTCTTTTGGGATACTGTCGTGTCTTCCCTGTTCTCCGCATGCTCATTTTCGTCTGAAGTGTCTGTTGTCTGGCTTCTGCTTTCTGGTGCCATTTCTCCATCGGCTTTTTTTTCTTTAGCTTGTGGTGTCAACAGACTGTCTAACATGCAGTCTATATCGTCAAAACATTGGTATTCGTCAACATCCGGTGTAGCTGCTAAGGCGAAGAAGTTACTCAACTGCGATGTTTCTGGACGGTCTTCACAATGGGCTGTACTTGGTAGAGGATAATTCCCGGGTTCAGGTGAAAATAAATCTTTCATTATCGCATCCAACCAGGGTTGGTCATGTACCAAATTAATGACGTCGCCGAGCAGTGGTACATCATCATTTGGGGTGAAGTCTGATTTATCAATATCCATGATTTCAACAAATTGCCTGCATGACTGGGCACTGAGGCTAATTGTGAATGCCTGAAAAAAAACTGCGCGCTATTTATAATGTAAAAGCGCGGACCGTAGCGACAACACTCTGTCGTCTGCTACCACGGACGCTGCGAAAATCTGTGTGTGTGTGTTTCTTTTACAATTATAATGGCTGTCATTTTGACAATAAATCAGGGCCCGTATACATTTTATTTCCAATTAAACTCAGCCAATTCATAGTGTAATATTTTAAAAAATTTACCAACCTACCGCTCGACTATGTCGTTATTTTTAAGAATTTTATCCATTTTAAACCCATAAGATTATGGTACAGTAGTGTGAAAAACACCGTACACTGGGAAATAAATCGGTTTTCCTGACTAAAAATACATCCAGACTACAGCTTACAACCTTATACTAGCTCGGTGAAAATTCCAGCAGGTTTATCGAAATAAAACTTTAGAAAAAATAAAAACTTTGGGAAAAATAAAACACACCATTTTTTTAGCAGATACCATAATCTTGCACTGACTCACACCGGCGTCCGCCATCTTGTACCCAGCACCCACCACCCACACGCCGCCATGTTGTACCCAGCACCCACCACCCACACACGCCGCCATGTTGTACCCAGCACCCACCACCCACAAGCCGTCTAGACTATAAATAACGTGTAGTCTGTTGTCATTTATTCACAAATTCAATCATGGCTGCAAGAAGACGACCACTGTTCACTCACCACCCCCCTAGAGATCCTAGAAATGCAGAACACAGTGACATACGAGAGATGGTTAGCATTCAAGATAATGGTGGAATAACCATAGTTACAAGCTTTCAGCGGGAAATTGAACACGAAGCCATGATGAGACAAAGTACAGGAGAACTAGAACAACTCCAGCAAGCTGTAATGGCAGAAGAAAATGGACGGTTGCAAAGGCTAAGTCAACAACAAGACGAAGAAATTAGCAGGATGGTGACCATAGAAGAACAAAGCGACGACACTACTGATGGAGAAAACGGACAAGACCTTGGATGGTTGAATAGCCATACTCCGCCAACAACAACAACGACGTTGCCTACCGAAACTCCCAGTATAACGATTTCGGCTGCAGAAACACCCCCACAACGATGCCAACACGAAGCCGAGGTATCCCGCCTCAACGAACGGATTAACGGCATGCAGGAAGCCATGAATGGAATGGAGGCGACAATGAATGGAATGGAGGCGGAGATTTCCAAACAGAACAAAGAACGCCATAAAGAAGAAAAAAAACACGATGTAGTGTCTGTACAGATCAGGAGAGCCAGTACGCAGTATTGCCGTGTGGCCACTTGTGTCTGTGTCAAGATTGTTGGGTCACGCTGACGTGTGTCGGGGATATGTGCCGCTGCCAAGACGCAGGCGAACAACATTTAAAAATCAAATGCCCAATCTGCAGGAAGCATGTGGGTGGCGTAAAAAGAATCTACCGCGCATAAGTGTCGTATAACACTTTCAAAGGCCCTTTTCAGGGCCAACCATCTTTCTCGGAAGAGGAAACTTCTTATCAAAAGCACAAAAAAATTAACACCATGCCCCATCATCCTTTTCCCAAAGAAAAAAAAAATTTTAAATTTTTTTAATTTTTTTGAAATTATTGAAAAAAATCATACCCTTCGGCCACCGCGCATGCGCACAATCACCCTAATTCAACCCCACACCCAGTCCATCAGATGCTCCTTCACCTAAGCTTCAATTTGATACCTCACTCGACCCACTTCCCCCAAAAAATTTTTAGCTCCTTATTTCATCTTCACAAGGCCAGGTCAACGAAATTTCATAACCTTTTTGGAGCTAGGGGAGCCCCTAATGGTCCAATGGGGTCGAGTGAGGTATCAATGTGAAGCATTTCACGTCAGCTTCAATTTGATACCTCACTCGACCCACTACCTCCAAAAAAAAAAAAATGCGCATGCGCATTTTTTTATTTTTTTTTATTTTTTTTTTTGGAGCGAGTGAGGTATCAATTGAAGCTTACGTCAGCTTCAATTTGATACCTCACTCGACCCACTCCAATGCGCATGCGCATTTTTCGAGTGAGGTATCAAATTGAAGCTTACGTGAAGGGGCATCTGATGGACTGGGTGTGGGATTGAATTAGGGTGATTCTGCGCATGCGCGGTGGCCGAAGGGTATGAAAATAGCCTTTTTGGAGCTAGGGGAGCCCCTAGTGGCCCGATGGGGTCGAGTGAGGTATCAAATTGAAGCATTCATGAAGGGGCATCTAATGGACTGGGTGTGGGGTTGAAATAATCCTTTTTTTCAATTTTTTTTTATTTTTTTCAATAATTTCAAAAAAATTAAAAAAAAGAATGAACACTAAGCATTTTTTTAATTTTCTACTATTTTTATTAACACAAATAGAATGAACGTATTCACAAGGGTATTGAATTTTAATACAATTATATCTGAGTATTGAATTTTTTAATACAATTAACAGTAAAAAAACTCTGAATTTTTTAATACAATTATACGCTCTCAAGCCACTTCAGTGAATGTGTATGGTAAAATGTTTTTCAACACTTGTTCTGATTGTTCAATAGTTCGCCAACAAGACTTGTTTGAATTCATCATCATCTTTCCGGCCCTGGTGCACGTAAATGTACGTAATAATCTCTTCACGTGGAATTTTGGGAGGGCAGGCCGCTTCCACTCTCAGAGCAATTTGCGTCTCCGTCACCGCCTGTAGTGCTTCAGTGATCAGTGTGTATGAGGGTACACTAGTGTCCTCTGGAATTTGAGGTCTGATCAGATCCAGGACTGTGTCGATGTACTTCTGATAAATATAGTGAGACACCTGGTAGGTCAGCGCTTGACGAATTGCACTTGTGAGACTCTGCAACCTCCGCCACGCCGTTAATTTCAAAGTGACACCCTGAGGACAAGCAACAAGCTCTTGCGTATCTAATCGCCTTCGCCATTTACGAATATGCACGAGGAGCTGATCGTTGAAATAGGCACAGCTCACAAAGATGTCGTCACCCACATGAAATTTCGCTTCGTCACTTCCCTGATCGCGAATAACCGCATCGATGGCGTAATCAAGGGTCTCCAGTTTTTGCCAGGAAGCGTAGGTCAAGGCAGTATGCTTACCCTGTTTCAGGAGTATGTTATCGGCCATAAGCACATCACATAATGCGCCCACATGCTGCATCTCATCAATCAGACGAACACGGTTCTTTCGAAGCGTAACTAGGTCGGCTGACTCCATGACTATGGGCTCAGGCTGATGAGCAACTGCTACGGTGTTGAATTTGCACTGGTAAAATGAAAAAAAGTAAATGGTTCTCCACAGCTCATACAAAACAGGCAAGCAGGCTGGCTAGAGGTGAAGCAGACTAGAGGTGAAGCAGGCAGGCAGGCAGGTAGACAGGCTGGGAGGCTGGTCGGGTCAGGTAAGTCACAGTGCTCCGCAAAAGTAGTGCAATGAATACACCCCTACCCTAAAAATCGACTCCTTTTATACGTTTTTCTACAATCCGCCATCTTGTACCCAGCACCCACCATCCACACACACCGCCATCTTGTACCCAGCACCCACCATCCACACACGCCGCCATCTTGTACCCAGCACCCACCATCCACACACGCCGCCATCTTGTACCCAGCACCCACCATCCACACGCCGCCATCTTGTACCCAGCACCCACCATCCACACACAGGCCGCCATCTTGTACCCAGCACCCACCATCCACACACACACCGCCATCTTGTACCCAGCACCCACCATCCACACACACCGTCATCTTGTACCCAGCACCCACCATCCACACACGTCGCCATCTTGTACCCAGCACCCACCATCCACACACACCGCCATCTTGTACCCAGCACCCACCATCCACACACGCCGCCATCTTGTACCCAGCACCCACCATCCACACAGGCCGCCATCTTGTACCCAGCGCCCACCATCCACACGCCGCCATCTTGTACCCAGCACCCACCATCCACACACACCCCGCCATCTTGTACCCAGCACCCACCATCCACACACACACGCATGCGCACACCACCAATTGTGACGTCACCACAGGTTCTGTGCATGCGCAGTGAGGCGCTACTTTATCAATTTACCCTTTGTATACTACTAACGGGTTTAGACCGCTTAGAACGGGTTCGAACCGGTTGTACTAAAACTAGATTATCAGCTTGCGCAATAAAAAGCAAGTGGCCTAAACGTCTCAGCAGACGCTACGCCAAGATGTTCACCATGACGGCACCGCCCAATATAGCTGTACACAGTCGTTTCAGCGTTCGGATAATTTACAGCGCCTAAAACGTGCACTTCATAAGCCAGCGTTGAAGGTGGAATGTGTCAATTGCTGCGTCACCAAACCATGTGCCGCAGGCACGTTTGAGGATTGGGAAAACCGTAGATGCCAACATCGAGGCAGAGTAAACCACTGATCCAACAACCGGACGATAAGATCTTGGGTGTTGTGAGATTGGTACTGCACATGCCGGTATCACAGATCAACGGTACAACACCATTCGTATTCTACCCAAATGTAATCTACTAGGAAACAGGTACGCCGTATATCTCGACAAAACCTTTCACCTCAAATGCCCTTTTTCTGTTTCAGTCTCCGAGAGCTCACGCGCAGATTGACATCACATATCAACGTCACCACCCCAGCCTTACTCTACCCAGCACAGTTTACTAGCCACTATGCACGCCACATTCGAACCATGTATGACCCACATCTCCCCAAAATTTCTCATGCGCATCCAAAAATGCACTTTCTTTACTACTCCACCGGTGCGCATGCGCACATCGCTGGACCTACGACAGTCATGACACTGCAACCAGCAAGAGCTTCAACAGCCATGTCTCTATTCGTCCGTATGGACTACTGTTACTGTATATGGATGTATGTAGCCGCCTAGTCCCGAGTGCGCATCCGACTGCGTATCTGCGCTTTCTCTACTACTGATGAGGTCACAATCTTATCTGAATACACTCCTTGCTCCACTTGCGTCTCCAAGGTTATGTCTCAATCATTAGTTTGGTATTAACGCGGCACGTCTTCCCTTACAGAATTTTATTAAGAGCCTATCTAATCAGAAGAGCTACTGTCGTCGCCGAACTCTTGATATTAAGGACTTCGTGTACATAAAACTAATAAAATGTACGCATATCAGTTCAGCAGTTCAGCGAGCACGTATAGCAGTTCACTGCGGAACAACTATTATTATAAAATTGGTATGTTTTTTATAAATGTGAAAATCCTGTATCGTTGATTATTTATATTCTCACAATTCGTGTCACAGTTTTCATTAGTTCCGAACACGTCTTTTGTGGCAGCTGTTATTAAACAAACAATATTTTCATGATAAATATGCTTTTTTCAGTGGAAAGGGTATAGAAGGTATAATAAATAGTCAGTCCTGTAGATATCGTTTTATCTGTATGTAGCATTTAAACAGTAAACCACAACCGTAATATTTTCTGACCTAATTAACAGAAGTAACCAACCACGAGCGACATTTCTTGGCGGTTCAATTGAATTTGAAAGTTTACGGAGGAAAATCTATTTGCCGAACTGTCCTTTATGCCCCCTGACACTGTGCACAACGAGAGCTTCAACGGGACACCAAGCATGAAACATTTGGATCATGTATGGCACACAGCTCCCAAAAACTCCATTGCGCATGCATATGTGCTGCGGAAGAAACACTATTTTCGTGTTATTATAGCGGTATCTGTATGAATTTGGAGTACGAGACACTCGCGAGGGTTATGCAGGTTAGGGTGAACCGCCAAAGTTCGGTAAATCGATATCTGATATTATCACCGTCAAATGCACATTAAATGGGAAATTATATTTTAAACTGTAACATCTATACACATCTCTGAAAAAAAAAACATAAAAAAAACATTCGGCATTTTTCATCTATTAATTTATTTCAAAAAAATCATCAAACGCGTAAGTTTTGCTACTTTCCCGGTGTATTTCGATTGAAAACCTGCTACTAATAATTATTTTGAACATCTAAAGATGCTTCAAATCATAAAACTTCATTTCAGGACGGTACTATTAGAAATTTCGTTAATTTAAAAAAACGTCCCTAGTTTGACAGAAAACACAATTTTTGTGAATATATTTTGCAAAATATTTTTGCTGCTGATGAAATTTTTAAACGCTTGGTCAGTTGGTGCAAGGTATTCATTCAAAAAAAATTCGAAATAAAAATTGAATTTTTGGCCAAATTTACGCATAGTAACTTTGAGCTAAAAGTAAAATATTAGGAACAATGTTGCATACAGAATTCCAGTTATCCCAGGATTTGGAGCGGATATACAGATATTTTTCCATGAAAAAAGATTCAATTCACTATCGGAATTTTAATATAAACGTGAAAAAAAGCCTGCATGGGGTGGTATGGGTTGATCTCAACCTATATTGTGTGGGAAAGTATTTGGGTTGACCCTAACCTGTATTGTAAGCTACTACAAAGAGAAAATGGAGAGATTATTGTTATCTTCCTGGATAACTGAAACATCCAAACTGAACTTTCAACTTCATAACAGGGTAGATCCCGTGTATATATGCGAATTCAATAGAGTAATATATCATTTTGCTACGCACTGGAACACATATATAGGGTATATACACAAGTCTATCCGACTTATTAGAGCGAATATACCATCTATATCAATGAAAATGTTAGGTTGAGTTAAACCCGATACACCAGTGTCTGCAGAGCCTAATTTTCAAAAGGAGATGGTATTGTAAGGCTGGGTTTTTGCCCACAGCCAGCCGACTCATAGGAATGTACATTTCTTCTCTCCATCTGTCAATCACAATGCAATGTACAACTGTCAATCTACGGACTGAATGATAGCTTCATATATGTTCGATACCAAGGCGTTATTATTTTACCACGTTGCGGTCAATTTGACATGCACATATTGGAGAATAAATACACAATTTAGGCGAATATATTGCCGTTGTAACAAGTAGCGACTGATCGTTCGATTTCAACGTTTGACTGGCCCATAATGTCCACACGGTATCGTGTCATCGGTAAACGATATTTATTTTAATTTTAATTGGTTCATACTGATAGCCTAAAATCTTATTTCAGATACACTGAATTCAATTTTTTTTTTTTACAAAAATGAGAAAGATTGAAATAACTTGTCGACGTCACACATGTTGCCCTCCTGGGATTCGAACTCGGTAAAAGAAAATTTCGAGGCGCTCGTGATCCAAAGTGCGTATCCACTACACCACAACATATGGTCTATTTTGTCACTTTAATCTACTTACGAAAACTTCAAACGTTACGAATCATAACTTTTCATTTTTTAGTATGAAGGACCCCTTGGACCAAAAAGATCTTCCAGCAGTTGGAATATAATGTTACCACACAACATCAGGTTAAATGGCGTTCTGGTCCAAGGGGTCCTTCGCGTCTTGATGCGTGTCTGAATGACTCGATTTAGACCATTTTTTCACGACATAGCACAAGCTGTGGATTTCAGTTTCATGTGATAACTATAATCATAACGCAATCGCACTAAAACTTTTACATATTGTGTCCTTATATTTTCTCTTGCCGTTACATTAAAACCTACTTATTTTCAGAACATTTTATTTTTTCGGTTTCAACCGCACCACGTATAAGCCAAAATCCCACCTTTCGAAATTCAAAATATTTTGTAGTTTTGGTGTTTTTGTTACGGTTAGGGTTTGCAAAGGTATGTTTGTTTCATCGTCGCCGTGTGACCAATAGCCTAAGGTTAGGTGCGACGTTAAACTTCAAACAACCAACCCAAAATAAACATGATACGTTTGTTTCTATCGTGTTCGCTTATATTGTCTATTCGAAAAGGAGTATTGACACGGAAAGAAGAGCTAAGATGAGTACGGAATCTTGACGGATGATTTTCTGAGAATCGGTGAGTCCCGCCGGAGGAGGATATGCGTCATCACAATCTGCGTTACAGGGGACTGACATACTCTTACACTTGTCCCATACTACATATGTCCCTGACTGGTTTATCCAGTTAGTCAACGCCTGAGCCATCGATATTCGTTCTTCTCCAACTAACATTTCGCTATAGGCCTTGTCTCTCATGTATAATCCGTGGTCATAACAACTGGGCATGAAGAACCCCAACTCAGGATATATTGCCCGGAAACTCTCTGCCTTCCCTCTCATTACATCGCCCCACTGTCGGAAGAAATTTCGGCTATCCTTGTTAAGCTTCTGTTCGCAGACACGTGACATATAAATCCGGTCAAATAAACTGGTAATGATAAACAATGGGCTCCTTATGGATCCCAAAACATAACTGAGGTCATAACAGTTTCTTTTCCTTGTTTGGGAACCCGTGCGTTGGGAACAAAGCTCATTTGGGATCCCGTTCCAGAACGTCGGGATGTAGTCGAAGAAAATTCCATCGTTATCTCCCGGACAACCTTCTGCTAGCGTTATTGGAATGAATCCGGCGGAATCTGCAATGCATCTCACGTCTTGAACGTCGGGGAGTAAAGTCCGCAGAAAATCACAATTCGCTAGCACACCAAACCCACCAGCGCTATTGCCAGCCAAGACAACCCTTGTGGCGTTAGCCACGTCTGTTTGGAGCTTCAGGGATGCAATAGCCGCCATGAATATTTCTTTTCCTCTGAAATGATAGCCGCCTGTTTCTCGGGAGGCCGATCTGTTGCCACTATGGAAATCACTGCTGCATAAAGGGATGTACGTTTTATGGTAACTGAAGAAGGCTGGATTAATGGTGGCATCAGTAGAGAATAACCCAGTTAAATTCATTTCCGGTGAAGCCAATGGGCGACATAAACTAGTGTTCTGACATCTGGCATCACACCCCTGTATTGTATGACATTCTCCACCACGTTGGAGTCCAATCATGTATTCAGTGGCTTTGGATGGACCATCATAATAGAATGTAGCTGGTTGACCGTTAGTGCACGTCGCCAGTGGGTATGCAGACAAGGACTGTCGGTATAGAGTTGCCGACACTGATGATAAACTCAGCGAAATCATTAACAAAGACATTGTCCTCTCCTTCTGTGGCTGAAAAGTCAGAAAAGTCAAATGCCAAATTACATTAAGAATTTCAAAATTGATTGATAAATATGAAGTTACGGAGTTATTCGGAATATGTTTTTCTCTAATACGATAGGGCAGTCGACAAGCAGACTGCTCCTCCCCCGTTTTGGGGGGAATGCTACGGTCATATACAGTGTTATATGCACCTTGAAGGCAATCAATGCCGAGCCGATGAGATGATGTTCAGGTAAGTGACAAATAGTGGCTTTGGAGTGGCACTGTACCTTCCCAGTCAGATCATGAGACTAATGCCATGTTTGAGAGCTGTGTTAATCAGAGTAATCATTCATCCGTGACGGACTAGTAACATTAGTACAGGGTGGCCTATCTGCAAAAGTGGACGAATGGTAATTGTGGACAGTCCTTATTAAGGGGATGACGCAGTGACAATTATGTGAAAGTCGTGTAATATGAAAGTGTGTCTTATTTGGTGTATTCTGTTTGAATATAGTAATGTCATATATCACAATGTTTCTTGTCCCATTGAGAATCCACTTTAACATGTTTGAGAAGCAAAGGTATCTACCAATCTGATTAAAACTCAGACTTAATAAACCGCTCCTCTTTCGGACATGTCGCTGATTAAGATAGGAACTGTCCCAGATCTTAATCAGCGACATGTCTCTGAGTTTTATCAGACAATATCTACATACATAAAATAAAATAAAAATTATTCTTAGGACTGCCAGCAGAAGTCCACAACGAAAAAACAAACAACGTTGAAAAGTACTTTTAAAAAGTCTATATAGTCTCTGCTACAAGAAAGCCTATGTTAGAAAAGAAAATTGCATTGGAAAGTATTTTTAAATATGTTTTATCATTTATTATCTCAACATGATTGTCAAATGCAATGACAATTCGTGCTATTTAATACGAAGGACATTGCAAATGTGTGTAGAGTTTAATGCAAGAAAAATGTGAGGCTGTCAGCGATCTCTTTTGAGTTGAAAAGATAATATATGTGAACCAGTCTGTGCAGTGGTGGAAATGCCCCGAACTACTATTCAATACCCAACTGCATATTTTGGTCCACTCATTAATATCCTGTCATGTTTGTGTGTGGTCTGTAATGAAGCCGCATCATCAATTGTCAAATGACACACATATGTTGTTTGACCCACATTTCAGGCTCAATTCTCACAAAATATATAGACTGAGGCAATACCTGGCAAAGAAAACAAATATATTAAAATACTTCCCAAAATAATGTTCATATCTAACATACTTCAATATTGCGAGTTTATTCTTCGTAGACTTCTGGTGGAACTCCTAAGAAAAATAGTATTCATATTTGTATACTTGCATGCCGAACATGTTATAATGGGATTCTCCATGGTCCCTTAAGCAAGAGAGCGAGTTGAAATTTTAGGTTATATCCAGCAATACTTCAGAATATCTAGCCACTCAGTTTACATGCAATTCAATCTTACGATTTAGTTATCGCTATTTCTCCCGGGGTTATCCTAATATGACTATAGTCATATTAGGATAACCCCGGGAGAAATAGCGATAACATGATGTAGGCATAGCAGGTGATTTTTAAATAAAGTGTTTACATGTAAACAAATTAAAGCATAATTAAATTCTCCATAAATCAAGCACGATATGATAGAAGAGAGTATATAACTTGTCATAATCGAATTTACGGAGTCAAAGATGTCTGACATGAGTAGTGTGACTAACGTCACAGGACCTACGAAGTAGGGTTTGATATGATTTAAGTGTGTACCTTGATCTAAGACTGACCATTTCCATGGTCGTAGGAGGCATTGGGACATGTTTTTTGTCAATTTCGAGGTTTCTGGGTCACCTAATTAGGTCAGAAATTGGGTCAGAAAGTAGGTCACATTGACCTTGACCCAATTAGGTCAGGTCACACTGACATGACCTAATTAAGCGCATTTCCATGGTCTTAGGAGGCATTAGGACATGTTTTTGCCAATTTCGAGGTTTATAGGTCACCTTATTTCGAGTTTTCTAGGTCACCTAATTATGTCAGAAATTGGGTCAGAAAGTAGGTCACATTGACCTTGACCCAATTAGGTCAGGTCACACTGACACTGACCTAATTAAGCGCATTTCCATGACCTTAGGAGGCATTAGGACATGTTTTTGCCAATTTCGAGTGTTATAGTCACCTAAGTAGGTCTCATTTTCATCAAAAGTAGGTCAGCTCAGAACTTGCTGGTAACAGTCCCCTAATGCACTTTCATGCCAAAAATCAAGGTGCTAATGTCAACGGTTCTCTTTATTTTCCCTGAGAAAGGATTCGGATGGACTGACTGATTCACTCACTCACTCATTACCGGACAATTTGCAAATGAGAGCCTACTTCGTAGGAATATTGTGACCAGATTTTGTCAGACGGCGGCCATGTTTGAAGCTGAAATGGTGTAATATTTTCAATGTTTTCCCAATTTCGGCAATGAGGTGAATACTTCTGACAT
The DNA here is from genome assembly GCA_036873755.1 of Hanleya hanleyi. Lineage (NCBI taxonomy): Eukaryota > Metazoa > Mollusca > Polyplacophora > Lepidopleurida > Hanleyidae > Hanleya > Hanleya hanleyi. The sequence continues at coordinate 107,798 of JAVTVY010025681.1, forward strand.
TGAATGTATGAAGCAGAATATAAAACAAAATATATAAATATATATTTTTCATCTTTATAGGGAAAACTGTGTATGTGTTAAATACTAAGATGAACAATAGTAGCCATGGTTATGAGGGACGAATACATGCTTAGCTAAAATTATGAATATCATCTCCCTACTTCTTCAACAATTCAAAGAATTCTTCCATTTATTTCCGGAACACCGTCTCCATGTTCATTTATGGGAATATTAATGAATATGAATCAACTCATTGAAGAAATGTACATCAATTTTTGCCGTTGGGCGCCATGACCAAAACAGCGCCCATTGTGTACATAAAGTATGTTCACAAAGTCAAACAGATACTTCTAATGACATCATTTCTATGCCTGCTACATGGGAAGCTATTCTTTTCACACCCGGGAACTCAAGCTTATAAGGAATAAAGTTTATATAATTCAACCTATTTCAAAGACAAATCACCAGTTTCTACACACCATCAGTAGAATAAGTTCAACATACCTGGGAAAAATAATGACCCAAAATACATCAGCCTGTAAGTCGATATGAAAGGTGTATACAGGGCGATTCGCTCGAGTGCATAGCGATAACTAAACGGTTGTGATGACTTACTGGGGGCAGGCACTTGTGCAGGAAAGGCTAAATAAGGAAGGTGTTGCATAGAAAATCGGTCATTAATACATACAGACGCAGGTAACACTATCAATCCAAACAGGTCTGTCACAATAGCGAGGCTCCTGAGAGGGAGACTACAACCTGAACACGCGACTTCATCCGCAATATATCTTACAGACCACCAGCGACATAATCTTTGGTCATCTGTCAGATATGATGGACCTATCCTGGTATTCAGGTTGAGGGAGATATTCCTGCCCAAAAAGCATAGATTTTGTCCTGAGTGGGGGGCGAACACACGACCCTCGTGCCGACAGCCGACCTCTCTAACCCACTCGGCCACCGAATCACTCTACAAGAGAGACTGTCTTTAAAGTGTATTAATTCTTCGCATACGCTTCGCACATGCGCTTGTTTTACCTAGAAGAACTATGGCGTCATATGGTTTGTGTTGCTCTTGCTGCTCTTCTCCCCTGCATACCGCTCTTCAGTGTCCGAGGGAGAAATGGGTATGCGGTAAATCCAGGAAGCGAAATGTCACCCGTTTCAGTACTGAATAAGTAACAGTCTGTTATATGTCTCGCTTGACTCATCTTGGTTTGCTTTCATACCTGTTAAGCGACACTATATGATCGGACAATCGCTCGAAGTCACTGGATGTGACTCCAAATCCGGGAACCCACGATCCGATAGAGACATATAGAAAGTGGGTGCGTGGAAAGGATTTACTTAGGCGATGCAATCGTGGTGGCGCTGACGTAGTTGTTCTGAATGGTCTTACAGGTTGTTCGAACCACCTCGAGGCTAAATTTGATGTCGATGACAATCGCATCGGTAATGACGATGCCTCACGGAACGAACCTATTCACTTGCTTATGCGATGATGTTTTCACGAATCACACTCACTACGAGAGGATTGATCGCATTCACATTCGGGATTGTGGATGAACGAATTCCTTTGATGGATCGATTGCATCCAGTGCTGGAACCTCTTGTTGGTACCGGTGGCACTGACTTTGCCCTGAAGGTACATAAATTTGATGTTAGGGTTGCGTCCACTCACACCCTTACAACTGATTTTTTCGTAGGGTCCCCGTTGTATCAAAAGTAAGTCTCATCGTTCCACTCGTGATTAAAGAGACCCGTGATACGTTTGCCATATGTGTAGTGCTCCTGACGAGGCAACCATTGATCACGTCCGGTATTCGGCACGCACCTGCATCTCCTGTTTCGGGGGCGACCATGTAAACAGACTCGGTGTCTATTTGGATGAACTGTCAATCAGATGGATCGAAAACGACGTGCATGAAATCATATAAAAAAATTGCATACGTAACTTAGCATATTGTTAATCCATGCACCCGATCTGGATGGGCAAGTACTGTATGGTCTTTTTAGCGGACGTGACTTCGTAGGTGCTGTCATCACAAATGTGGATGTTCACGTTCCAATCGTTCGAGGAGGTTTTGCCATAGGATGCGCTGCATTAGTTTTGCACCGATAATGCCTTTTGTCGGGTCGACACCTCCAGGGCGGCTGACTGTGATGACGGCATCGGCAAACCCTTGAAAACATCACTTAGTACACGCAGTGCAGGCCGTGACTCATGTACGAGCGCAGTAAGAGTGTGCCGAGGAGGAACTTCCGATGAACATGCACCGAGGCTGAGTACGATAGTTGTGCTCTTTCGCGTACGCCCCGCATGTGGTCCGCAGTAATATAGAAAGAAGATGCACAGTGGCATTTTCGGTCAGGGGCAAGGTCACTTCCGGTCACGTATCTATGACGTCACAGAGGTCAAATGTCAAGTGATGTGAATTTCCACTTCAAAATAAACATGACAGCCTGTCATAGCAAAAACAAATGGCCCCCTTTGCACATATGTCTGTTCGGAGTCTGCATTCACTACCATGTTAAACTTGAAGAGATTCTAGCAAACACGGTGTGGGTAGGGTATTCCTCAACGAATCCAATGTCAATGCCAGAAAAGTACCAATCTAGATGTCGTATTTTGAGCCACTACAATCGTCCCGCCTAAGAAATCACACCAATGTAATTTGGGTGGGCGTGGTCAAAATCCGATGGCCAGGTGTATAAATAGGACAGACTTTCAAGATCGGTACTCACTTTTGCCGAGTTCCCAATAATCCAGGTCATTCTACATCAGGAATTCCATACCTCAACCTCCGACAACATACACAGTGCGAGATTCAGATTTCCATTCTCCACTCTCCAGTGCTGCCCGAAGACTCCGACTTCATCACCAACCCTGATTAACCACCCAGAGATGCGTTACCGCAACAGGATGCTGTAAGCGGCATGTACCAACAGCAATGGCCCACAATCTGTCCCCGTTTTCACTGCCATCGTCCTGTGCTGTAGTAACACTTCCGGTTAGTCGAAAACACAAGTCTGGCCCACTACAGGGTGTATCAAAAAAAATGTCCACCTGTGAGTTTTTATTTATTTATCTGAATTTATGAGTACTGTATGTAAACAACGGACTGCAACACAAGAAAGTGGTCTTTATGTTGCATGATGCACAAAGTTTGCACAATTTCAAATGAAATTGAGTGAAATAATGAAGTTTTAAAAAGGGTGGTATCACTTCAAAATTGCACTGGCTGGCTTCTGCCATTTACACTGTGAACCACACAGCACGTTCTCCAGTTAGATTTATTCTTCATCAATCCAGTTTTGTATATTATTGTTTTTATGATTATGTACATGTAAAAGAACTTGATCTTGACATGTTCCATATCAATTCATAGCATGTTTTGTTTGTAATTGAACGTCGTTCAATTGTGCATAATAAGACTTGTAAAAAACTGCACTCTGTGCATAACGTGAAAAATCAGTGAAGAAACAAAAAAATTCATTAAATGAAGAAACAAATAAATAAAGAAAAAAGATAATGAAATAATGAAATGCTGCCATTAACAAATTAAAGACGATCATCCGATATCAAAATAAATTAATCTAGGCGTCAATTCCGACATCCACATTTCAGCCGTCGTGCATTAATGTCCTTCAACGTGAGCCCCTCGCAGCTGAACACAACGGCCTGCCCTGTCGCGCATCTCCTGGAAGGCTCTGCGGACCATTCGCGTTCGTCTGAGAGCTTGAACCTCGTGTTCAATTCGCTGGCGAAGGTCGGCAAGGTTGGCTGGGACAGTCTGGTACACCTTCCCCTTCAGATAGCCCCACAAAAAGAAGTCGGCCGGAGTCAGATCTGGTGATCGTGGTGGCCATTCAGTTGGATGACCCAAACCTGCCACACGTCGAGGGAACAGCTGTTGGAGACGCTGATTAACATCACGCGTACGATGTGCTGGGGCGCCATCCTGTATCCACCAGGGATGGGGTATGGCACCATTCCGTTGCTGTCCATAGCGGCCAACGAGGTTGGGGACAACATCCTGATTGACCATTCGCAGATAGGCTGGCCCATTCACATTTCCATCAAAGAAGATGGGGCCAATTATGTGACCATCCCCTACCATACCAATCCAAAGAGTCAAACTTTGTCGACTGATTGATACATCATAATGAAAATCTGGTAGATGACCACGGGGAGCATAATTCCGCACGTTCCACGTATTGACCCGTCCGTTCATGTGGAACACCGATTCATCTCCAACGAGGAAGTGCGTTACGAACCGGGGTTGGTGATTTTCAACCACTGGCAAAATTGCAGTCGGCGCTGATGGTCAGCCGGCAACAGTTCATGGCGCCTTTGTATTCTGTAAGGGTGCAACACCAGATCTAAACGTGTAATTCGATTGAACGTTGCCGACGATACTTGCGGAACGCCATTCCTTCTCGCGCTGCTACCAGGATTTGCATTCAACTCAGCACGAACAGCGGCAATATTTCTCGCAGACCGAGCAGTCCTCGGGCGACCTGAGTTGCCGTTGTTTCTGTTTAGGCTAGTTGCATGAAGCTGGTATTTATGGACATTGCGCTTTATTGTCCTTGCGTTTGGCGGTTGACGCTGTGGAAAACGCTGTTGGAAAGCCATTATTGTGTCCCTAATGCTGTTTGTTTGGTAGTATGTTGTCACCATAAAAGAACGTTGAAATGAGGTGAATTGCTGACCAACCATACTGATGAACACGACAGTGTCTTGCTATAAAATTTGTCTTGATTGGACTTAAAGCTCATAAACCGACAGTATTATTTGTGAGTAAAGGTTTCTTCGCAATGCATTCTCATAGTTGACGAAACTGAACTGCACTGTGCCCAGTTAGCATCTGTCTGACAGGCCACATTGAAGAACTTGACAGGCTATTGTTGAACTCGGCGCTAATCACACCCACGCAGTGTGTATGGCAGAAGCCAGCCAGTGCATTTTTGAAGTCTCACCACTCGTTTTTAAACTTAATTATTTCAGGCAATTTTATTCGCAGTTGTGCAAACTTTGCACATTATGCAACACAAATATCACCTTCTTGTGTTGCAACCGATTGTTTACATATAGTATGCACAGATTCAGATACAAAAATAAAAACCCACAGGTGGACATTTTTTTTGATACACCCTGTATACCAATATCATTTTCACTGGTCAAATTACGGCCTTCCGCTCTCACCTTCGGCTGTTTGTTACGGCATACAGAGACCAGCTTTATAGTTTTAGCAGTTTGACCCGAATAATAATACACGCGTCTATGCCCTACACTACGTCATCACGAGCCGGACGTCTCCGGAGATCGCCCTTGACCTGGACTTCTTGTCTCCCTTGAAGTGGGCCCGTCAACAACGACCCAGCACCAACTGGCAGGCGGAGATCACCACCAATGTGACCATTTTTTATCATCAAACAGATCGACCACCCTATCGGAGCTCCATCATCCTGCCGAGCTGGATGAAATACCGGAATAGCATGCACACCTTAGTGAGTGGGGCTAAAGGACCCAAAACTGAACAGGAACAGGCGATGGAAGGTCATCACTTTCGTGGGGTACTCTTAAGTAAATGTATGTGATGTATACGTTGTTCAAGTGCAACGCTTTCCTTTACATATCTGAAACTTCAAGTAGCCAGCCTCGCTCATCGAACTCCGGAGTGATACGATGAGATTGAATTTGCTCCAAGAGTGGTCTGTCGGCCATTTATCCTACATCACCGACATGAACTTGTATGACCAGTCCTACAGTTGTGTCAAATGCCATCGGGTGTTCAAACAATCCAACCACTTACATCGCGTCTTCCACACTACAGCACACACACCATCGTTGAGGAGCTGTTACGTCTCCACCGGTGATCTACACGCCCTGGTCCCCCGGATGATAGACTATCTGGAGAGGCTCAGACGAACATCTCGCCTTCACGACCTACCGTGATGTCCTGGCGATGACTGACTTTCGTATTCCGAGCCTGAACCCGGAGGACGACACCGAGGACGACATGAGAACGAGTCCGAGGACGAAACAGGGACTGCACCACGTATGAAACCACTCAAACCGTACGCACAGAAACTGAAACTGCGTTTTCTGCAATATTTAAGCCAGTTATCCATCCTCGGGTTCAATTCCTGGCGGTACAACCTCAACTTATATATTAGAATTATATACCCATACCTTGCTAAACCGGCATAATCAAATATGCCACGAAGAAGATCAGCAACCACGCCACCCCACTCCCTCACATCTTCTCCCCGCTTCTAGATATCCGGAAATACTTGGCACCCAATTACAGCAGTGACCAGTGCATGAAAGCCTACGACTGCGGCCAGGGCAAAGTTGACTTTCCGTATATTTACATGACCCACGTGGATCGTCCGGAAGACACCGAAATCCAACCTCAAGCCGCATTCTACAACGACCTGAAGAAGAAACGTCCAACGACACTGTCTATACCGAACTCCAGCAGGTGTAGGTTCGTGAATGAATGCAGATTCTCTGGGATTTCCTCGCATACTAGAAAAAAGTGGACGTAACACCTTTCCTGGAAACCACCGACAAAATGACCGGCGTCTAACGAGGTATGGGTGTGTTTGTCTTTCAATTAAACGCTACATTAAAAGGGCGGTCAAAAACGATGCCGGACTACAGACAAGAAGTCATATGACCCCAAAGACAAATATAGTGATTGCATATTTCTGGAAACATCACAAAAGAGACCTCTGCAATGATTTCTATCCCAACCACGCTTTATTGTATGTGTTCACGTGGACTCCTTGAATGGCATGTCCACCACCAACCCATCATGGCGATGATGTAATAGCCATATCAAGTCATCTGATCGAAAGTGGGTACATATAGAATGCAAGTTCGTATTCAGAACAAATACCTATGAGGCCCGACGCCGACCAACGCTTCATTCTTCGGGACTAGCTCCAGCCCCGAGGCTAAGGACCGTATAAACACTATGTGAAAGACATCTTCATAGTGGTTTTATGATCAGATGTAATCAAAGCGTGACTGAGATACTCGTCTAGCAGATTAATATGTTCATTAGAACATTCTATTTCCTTTTAGTCAAACCTAGATCGTGACATCACCCTCGGATACTACACTTCACGAACACTGAATTATGATACGGATTTGATGAACAGAATATCAATTGATCTTGTCGGCATCATTGAAAACTGGTGACCACTTCTATCTTTCAAGTAACTCCAATTTACTTTTTATCTTTCGGTTATATAAATTTACGTGCTAGTATTATTAATGAAACAGGTCTTTGGATTATGACACCTTTGGAAATTCTTAATGGAGGACGACTGCCCAAAGAATGGCAGATCTGACTCATTTATTCACCATGTTTACAAATCACAAAACTACAATCACAATGGTTTATACAAAGGGCAGGCCTCTGGCCGAAACGTCCACCAGCAGAATCTCACGTCGCGTGTAGCTGAAGGAAACAATTAAACGCTACATTAAAAGGGTGATGGAAACGATGCCGGTGTACTGACAAGAAGTCATATGAACCCACAGACAAATATACTGACTGCATATTTCTAAAAACATCACAAGAACTAAAAGAGATCGTTGCGATGATTTCTATCCCAGCCGAGCTTTAATTGTAGGTGTTCATGTGGACATCTTGCGTGGCAAGACCACACGACCACTACCACGGACTTTTCAGGGCGATGATGTAATAGCCATATCAAGTTATCTGATGGAAAGTGATTAACTATTAAAGACGGTGTTAGCCGTCCGGGATTGACCCTGCGAAATCTCTTTCATGATCTACCTACCTGCTTTCTCCTGATCGAATAGAAAGATGCCGACATGGTTCACTGACGGAAATCGCGTGTAGCTCCAGTATCATCGGTACCACGAGAAAGATCTGATCCACATCCGGAGCGGTGAAAAACTCTGTCGTAAGATCATAGGATTCGACACCAACGCCCTCTACATAGCATGTGTCGCTCAACACATGCCGGCGGGGCATTCCATATCATGGTTACTCGATGGACAGAAGCTCAAGGCCCAGCGGTCCACGAAAAACCTGGCAGAATATATTAGTTGGTTTGGTTTGGGAAGCTCAGCGACGGGGCCGGTCATCCGTATCCAAGACAATCACACGAAGAAACGGGTGGAGACCGACGCCTCCCAGTGGAGAAATTTGCCATCATCAACCAACGACCGACCGTTTTCGAATTCCATGACTGCTACTGCCATGAGTGTGTGCTAACAGGAGGGCGATACAACTAGCGCCGTTGCCTGAACCACCAGCAGTATGTCAGAAGGTGAAGCAGAACCGGGACTATATTCATAGCTTGGGTTATCTCTACGTGGACGGTGGGAGTTTGAGATTCATCTTACGAGACGCAGTCTCCCCACCCGCCCCCGAGTTGGACACATGTCTGCACGCCCACTACCGATCATCAGTCCATCCTTACCTTGACCGAGATCCTGCACGCCATTCAGACGGAAGACCCAGCGGATATATTCCGTATGCTAGAATTCCTGTACGAATTCATATGTGCGTATTTTGACGCCTCGGACTGGCAGTTGATCGAGATCGATATGGAATCAGAATACATGACCGATTCCAGCTCGAACTGGTAATCCTTGGTCAAACCTGAGAGGAGAAAATGCTACGGAGCTAAACGTGATCGGTAGTTACC